>JBCAUG010218500.1:0-34751 GCA_038406175.1 Haplosyllis leylae | reverse complement strand
CCTCAGTAATGAAGAGTTCCACACTATACCATATATGGGGAAAAAGGAGGTGTGTCTTGAATACTAACAGCTAATACGTTCCAACCCTTTGTAACATATCCCTGATGCTTGATGGTGACTGTTACTTATTGTATCCGTAGATACACTGTTATGGCTGGGGGGTGGAAACAACTTCGAACAAAATTCATTGTGTCATGTGACTGCATGTTTTGGTTGTACAATCCACGTGCACTTTTCCCGCCATTGTGATCGAAGGGATAAAAATAATATGCCTGGAATAGAAGATTGGGTTAACTGTCCCATGAGCATAATTCAAGGGTTGTTTGGTCAGTATTACCTACACTGTATTGCAAATCTAAGATCTATAAAGGGCAACTTTGAGAACCTGTCCGGATACAAGAGCAAACAAATAGAAGTTTGGATGTTGATCTAGATCTACTTTCACCAAACGAATACGATGGTTGCCAGGTTTTTCAGGACACCTCACAGCTGCATACTGGCCTAGTAACACTAAGTTACAGTAAATTGATAAGTAGCTGTGGCTGTGACAGAAAAACCCAACAAAAATATTTGAAAACTTACCAAAACGTAAATACGAATTCCATTGGATCTACAATTTTCTTACAGTAGATCTATATCTATCCGCTACAACCAGTTTTACTTGTGGTTTATTCACATACACGGAGACAAATTCGAATTTTGATCCATATTAGGAGGGATTCCCTCAAGATTGGTCTATGGCTACAATTATAGATCGTACTTGACGATGGTGGCAGGACCGCGATGGACCAACCGTCGCCAAGTACGATCATACTGTACAGAAATATTCACACTGCAAACAAGAGGACAGATTCCCAGAGGTCCCTGGACAGAGATCGGAGTTCGTCTTCGTTTATATGAATGAGCCATTATCCTACTTGGAGGATATGCATTGTTTGCACTGGATTTCAACGGAAGGTTAGCACTTTTTTTGCAAGGCATTGTCATCCGATGAAAGTCCTCCTGCGTGAACGCAAGAGGCATACCCGCCACGTAGCAATTGCTTGCTGTGGTGTCCTATCCCCCCGAGGGGGGTACCCCATCCCAGCTGGGGGGGGGGCACCTTGGGCTAGGTACCCCTCCAACAAGTCAGCCAAGGTAACCCCCCCCCCCCACCGCCCCCGGCTGCACCTGGCTGGAGTACCCCCACCCACCCCTCCCCTGTTTAACAGACATACGCCTGTGAAAACATAACCTCCCGTCGTACTACGTACGCGGGCGGTAAAAATAACCTGTTGCGCTCTACAATATGTACTTCATTACTTAATGAACACATTTTAAAACAAGAAAGTCTTCCTTTGTGGGGGTACCCTCTGTTCTGTTCTGGGGGTTACCCTAGTCCTGTCCAGGTGTACCCCCTGGCGACAGACCTGACTGGGGAACCCCCTGCCTAGCTACATGTCTGACTGGGACAACCCTCCCCCCCCCCCAAGAGAAAGGACCAGAGACATGGGGGTACCCCCCCCCCCCCCCCCCATCGTGAACGGACAGACACGTGTGGAAACATAACCTGCCGTCGCGGGCGGTAAAAATAATTGTCAGTGGCATTTTAGCAGTCGTTATCGGTCATCAGCTGTTGATACAGGAGCAGGCCTGATTTTCCAGTGTCTCCGGGAAGCTGAATATCAAAAGGGGACGAATTTAGAACACCCCAAGATCTGTAATAGATACTAGATTCTATAAATCACAATTACGAGGCACTTCAATTTAAGCAAGGAAAATAATGTAATCAATCTATCGTCCTTCCTGATGATATTACAGTATGGTTATTTCTGAGTAATCTCAGCCAAAGTTTTATTACTGCTCACACATCACCTAGCCAGTATGCAGAAACCCTACATGGGCTTTTTGTTGATGTGGAAATTGTATTTCAGATGGTTATACCGAACAGCATACAGCACGGGTTAGGGAATATTTTACCCGAAAACTAGAGGAGAAGGATTCAGTGACTTGGGTAAGTGAATAGCTAGTATAGACATGTAACTTTAAGAATCATTACCATCCTGAGTAGAACACAGTAAATTATGTTATCCACTCACAAGAATGGAATACAGCAAAACAACCCGTCATTTATTCATTTTGTACACTTTCATAGATTCCTTCCTTGAACGATGTTGAATTGCATCAGCTTCGTAATCACACGTTGGTACGGTTTAGATGCATGGTGCAAGATATGTTTGATCCTGAGTATTACCTCGGGGTATATGAAGTGAGGAACAAATCTACCAATGAAACTTCTCTCCGATGCGGAAAATACAGGGACACCGTAGAAAGCAAGGTGACTTGTTTTTTTTTGTGTCCACATTTGGTATGTTGTGGCCAACATTGCACTCAAAGTACTACTTTGTGTTTTCATAAGTATAGTTTCGTAATTATAATATACTCTGTAACTCATATGGTTATGTTGAAAGATGATGTACTATTTGTGTCAAAAAGGAAGGAGAAGAGATAGATTTGGATTCTTACCGAAACGTAACACTAGACAGGCAGACCCTGTATTGTGTGCCAATACCTGGAGAAAACGAATGGGTGTGTAAGGTAGGCCAAATTATGCTTTCATCAATGTTAGCGACTTTGACTGAACATGTAGGCTGTCACAATTCTAATTATATGCAGCTCAATAGAAAGAAACAGAATTGCATTGCACTAAAAACGACCAACGTTTTTGAAAATAACAGCGCTCCACCCACTAATGTCACATCAAAGTTAACGCAGGTTCAGGCCGAAACTTCCAAACATAGTTTTGGGGAAGAGGAAGTAGTACTTCTGAAACAGTGCTTGATTTCTTGTACAATCTGAGAATTATTGCGGTACTTATTACATGTGTTTCATCTCTGATTGTTCACTGTTTTAGTACTATTTCAGGCGAATAAGGGAACGAATAAGGCACATGTGTTGCCGTCAACTTCGTATTCATCAAGTCGGACAAAACGAGTGCGTGAAGATGATGCAGATGATCAGTCAGGCGGTGATTCAATGGAAATCCAGACTACAGATGGTGGCACATCTAAGTCAATGACAAACACAGAAGAAAGTAAAAAATGCAAAACTGATGAAAGCAGACGTATGTAGCTTGATTTTAATATTTAAAAATCTGGTAATTTCCGCTTTGATGGAGTGTTTTGAGAATTTTAACTATTGCAGAAGAGAAGAAAAGTAGTGCGTCTCCAGACCTTAACTTTCCTCTTCCAGAAGAGACGGGACCAGCATGTCTAGTGAAGGTACCAATTTTGTAGCTTATAGCCAATTCTAAAGTTCAAAATTTTGGACCTGGCAGATGTAGTGCTGAATGAGACTGAATCTATCTATTTGTCACAGATAACAGGGTTCTCACATTACCTGGAAAACCTTGAAAAATGAGAGTACATCTGGAAAAATCATGGAATTTTGCAAAAAATAATAAAAATCATGATAAAAGTACATAAAACCTGGACAAATATTTTATTGAAGGTAAAAAAGTGGTCAGCAACTATGATTACAATTAGCACAATATGATTTTGTTAATACTCCAGTATTATTTGTATGAAAGACAGCATGGCAGTGGTGTCCAGATTACATATATACATATTCAATATGTCAGTGTTGGTATTATTCATATGAAAAGGTGTTTCCTGTCAGGTATTATTTATGGAGGAGTTCTGTTCCAAGTAGTCCTATAATTTTAAGGTTTTTGTGCAGAAAATTGTTCTTAAAAATAAAATTTAAGAACTCAGAAAAAATATTGAGTTTATGTGTTCAGAAAAATTATTGATTTTATGTGTTCTGAAATGAAAATAATGTGTCAGTTATGTGACTATTTATTTTTGCTGATTAGCTCTTTAAGAAGTATCTCAATTTACAAGCTATCTTGTTGCCTAAATATTATTGAAATATACCTGGATTTTTCTTGAAAAAACCTGGAAAAATCATGGAAATATCATGGAATTTTGTCAGTGTGGAAATGTGGGAACCCTGAACTTTCAGTAGTAGACGTAGGAAAGGAACAGTTGAGCAATTCTGGAAGAAACGAGTGAAAAACTAGGTTTAACCGTGAGAAACCAGGACGTGGGTCAGTAATTTGACTAATATTTTGCAATTTCAGCCTGGAATTTTGACCATGATTAGTGATTCTGTAAGAATTGGTGACCATATTTGCTTGTACTGTGAAGACAGTGCTGGATACATTTTCAGTGAAGGTTCCAGGTACAGTTGCAACGTTTCTTTTGAGATAGCCTCCAGGTGAAAATTCTGTAACAACCAGATAAACACACTCTGTTGTCCTTCTCACGGAAACGGAATTTACTTTCTTTCTAACGGGAGTGAATTTATGGTCGGTATTGTCCCGTAATGTTAATGGGAGGCTATCTTGTTATTCATTTTAGCTCGGCCAATAATGGAGTGTTTGTGAAATGTAAACAGCTGCGAGAGAAACCAATTAATATACCAGATCCCCACAGTGAGTATTGTATATTTTGGCTTGTTCCAAACATCAAAAAATAAAATGAAGTTGCGAAAGTCTTGGCGACATGTGGATCAAATGAAGGCCGTCTACAAAACTGGACTTATTTACCAACAGTTGGCATAACTTGCAAGTCGATCCACTGAAATCTGCACATTTTATGCAATATTGTAAAATGACTAGCGTCAGAAGTTCCAAAACGATAGGCATGTTCCCCCAAAAAGTAACGATTCACTGCCAATTTCCTGGCAGGAGATTTTTGGGGGTGGAGATATAAACCATAATTATGGACAAATATATTAAATTGTAATAAAACTCTGGAGATTTTTGGGCGTTATGGTCCTACTTCGGAGTAAAGAAACCGGCAGAAAGAATCCGAAACCAGAGTTTATGATGTTTAGGTCTCAGGTAAGATGTAAGTGGCCTCCTGTTTCAATGAAACTGTAAAGTTTTGTGGAAGAACATCATTTTAACACTCTGAGAAAGTAAGAATCCACAGCAAGTTTTGTGATAAAAAAGTTAAATATCTGAAAATTTGGATTGTCTTTTCCAAAAGTGGAAGCTAAAACTTTAATTAAGCATCACTATTGTAGCTGTCGTTTTTGAAGTTTTGGTGAAGAACAGATATAAAGCAGATAGAGAATACAGGAAATATCTGGAAGTGGTTAAACACTCTCCCAATGATCTTCATCTGCAGGCCTTGTTATCCAAAGCGAAGGTACTTTACTCTTTATTTTCAAAAACAATTTAGCACAGCTACCCTTAATTCTTGTGAAATATCACGATTGTTCAATTGACAATTCTCTAATACCAGGCTGCTTCGGAAGCAGAGGAAGAAGAAAACAAACTAGAACAGAAACGCCAGAATAGAAGATATCTGAAATATGGACAAACTATCCAGGTAAATTTCAAAAGCTTATGTCTAGCAGCTTTTTTTTTTTTTTTAGAAAAAAGGTAGTGACGCTTCAAATATACAATAAATTTAGCAAACGGATAGGGATATGATTTTGAGAATTGCTTGGTCAAATCATGATAATATTTGCACCAATCCAGTTGCGACACAAGTTCACGGAGAAATTTATCCAAGTCAGTGAAACACACACGAGTTGTCGAGACACAAACTACATGCGGGTAAGTGAGTTCAATTGGTTCTTTTTAAAATACCACAGAAACATTTGTTCCTGATCTGAGATTGTAATCAAGAAAAAGTTTGTGTTTTAATTGTTCTAGCAATTTTAAGTGTATTTATATGTATCATGTATGTATAAAATATAAGGTTCATCTGAAACAACAAAATGGAAAACAAGCTCAGTTTGTTATTCATCCCAGATATAAGGTCAAGTCAGAAGGTGATATTGTAAGTATTTATACGTTGATTAATAAAACTATTCAAGAGAGGAAACTTAAAAAAGAAACGATCACTGAACGTTGATAAAATAGAAACATGTTTTTCGGGAGGTTTCAGGAGGTTCTGAGCAAATGACTTTTTTGCCCAGAATTTTTTTAGACCAAACAAAAAGTTAATCAGAATTCAGTCTTTTTAAACAAAAATGCATTTAGGAGATTCTAAGCAACTAACTTTTTTGTTGGAAAACTATCTTTACAAAAACAAAAATATCTAGATTTTGCAATATTTTATCCAAGATGTGTTTCAGTAGATTCTCAGCGACTCTATCTCAATTTATCTGTCTGCCCATCTGTCTTTATCTACCCATCTGCACCTATCTAGCCAGCCATCTCAGCTAACTATGTGGCTACCTGTATGTGCAACAGGCTATCTATCTTCTCTTTATTTAACTATCAAGCTATCTATCTGGGTATCTATCTTGCTACATCACAGAATCAGACAGGACGCTACACAATTCTGGTAAGCATTCTTGTTTTACTCTAAGGTACAAGAAGGGGATCAGATTGTATTGGAAAGTGTGAAGTTTCCGGGCCAATACCTTCATTCCAGTTATCCTTACAAAATGGATAACTTCATCAATTTCGGGTCTGAGATTAACATCGGAGTTGAACGATCAGGATGCACTCTCGTACATTTCTTCAGACCGAGCCAGCAGACAAATTATATGCTTAGAGTACGTCGTTCATTTAATGTTTTTAACCTCAATATAATGTAAATGGAATTTTTGTTTCGCCGGGCAAATTATAACTGCAATTGAATTGTGTTTCAAATAGGGTGGATCAGTGGTAAGACTGTTTCACAAGGAGATTGAAGCGTACATCGTCGCTGACGGAACTTTGAATGATTCACTGACCCAAGATGGTAAATAGCGCTTCAAAATCTGAAAAAGAGAATTTTACATTGTTTTTAAAGGAAAAAGGAATAAGAACTTGATGAAGCAAGTGGCCGCAATTTGGAGAAAGAGTCTGTTTTCGATTCTAATTGACAATTGGATCCCCGTTTTTTCTTTTGACAGTGCATTTAAGGGAAAGATCTGTTGATCCGTCAAAACCGAAAAGTGCGTTTCCATCAACGTCGGCGATTACCTACTGGCAAGTAGAACAAGAAAACAGCGTTCTTAATGGTAAGTTGTGAAACGAACAAACGACCAGTGGATTGGCTTCTTTTTGATTTATATTAAAAGCAAAAACATTGCCTCAATCCTGGTAATTCTTGCAAGCATTCTTACCCCGTTGGTGTCCAATTCCGACTACCAAATTTTTGCTATCCACATTGCGGACTTCAGACGGTAATTAGCCGTAAGAAAATGAGAATCTTGTGAAAGTTTTACTGTTCTCAATTTGTGAAAGCGCGAGATGATGTGTTCAATTTGACAACGGATTTGGGGATAAGGCAACAAAATATTTGAAAGTGGTACTCATTTTCCAAGAAGTTATGGGGTGAACTGGGCTCGAAAAACAGCCCGAGCTTATTACTTTTACTGATTTCAAATACACAGTGCGTGGATGGCGAGAAAAATAAAATGGCTTTAGAAGTACAGAATACAGAAGTGAGAAACTGACAAAAATGTAGCTCTGATTCAAACCCTCGGAGATAAATTTGTAAATTTACTGAAGAAAATGGTTGACACGTGACAGATACACAGGATAAGCCAGAATCAAGAATTGAAACTGCGGAATTGAACCATCGAGTCCCGCATCTCCGTATTGCAAAAAGCACAGAGCTAAGACTATACAAGCAGTTCTCGGCCCATGAAAAGAGAGGAATATTACTACTACGTTGGTTAAACCTGAAAATCAGAATTGTAAATCGGAAATACAAGCATTCAATGAGACTTAAGAAAAAACCTAGAGAAAGCAAGCATTTTATTTCCAATGCAAAAGAATTCAGAGTTAGACTCGTACACAAACACTGGCACTTGATTATTGTGTGAGTAGAAATACACAGTATTTGAGATGAACGGGATTATGGTCAAAGCAAGCACAACTTATTTGGGCACATTCTCGAGGACCATGATGCTAAAATAATTTGCAGCTATATTAAGTATTTAACCTAAGTCTTCTTGTTGAAAAGCTGAAGGGGCAGACTGGAGATTAAGGCTTGAATGTTACGGAAACGAGACTTATGGAAGTTACAACAGGACACCGAGAAGCAGACACAGATCTTGTGATATTTTATTCATAAATGATCATAATTTAATTGAGTTCAGGTAGTATCATCCAATGGAATCATCAAGTGCGGTTGCGGCACATGACCACTAAACAGTATTTAAGTTTATCTGCAAATGGAAAAGTGGCATTGACAACGAATACCAGGGATCCAAACAGCGTTTTTCTTTTGCATCCAGTGATAGCGGCAAGTTCGATTTATTCGATTTTCAGAGTTGAAAAGAATCCTAGTTGGACAACTTTATAAACGCCGTAAATTAAAAAATCGTGGGGCAAATATTCTGAAGTTATTTGAACATCTTAATACCAAATCATTTAGGAATCTGACGAAGTAACTTACGATAGTTACGTAAGAATCGAACATGTGCTAAGCAGGCAGTGGCTTCACGCATCTCGAGGTACGCTTTTTGACATTCACTACTGACTAAAAATTGTGGATTTATTCTGTGTGATTGGAACCGCACAGTGATATTTTTATTCATTAGACCAGCAATTCATTGGAAAAGATCACATGAAGATAAAGTCAGACATTGGAATAAAAGGCTTGAGTTGGGACAAAGGACAGACAAAGGAGGTAAACATGGAAGACGCTTGGATATTTTTGAATCAAAAGATGGAACGAAGATGGATTAAATAATAATTGACTACATATTTTTCCACTGACAGATTGGACTCGCTCCAGAAAGACAGTATGATGACGTTTTTACAGTTCAGAAAGTCTCCAGTGCAGATTTGAACAATTTCAACTTCGTGAGCGGGATGGTCACTTTCGTTCAAAATATGTGCTTGGATGTAGGTTAATATATTGACAGTACAACTAAATTTCTTCCACAATAACTAAGGAATGAAATAAAGATTAATTGCAAGTTCTATTCATTGGTCATGCAGAGCGAGAGAAATCACTCTTTTGGTATGTAAATAATGTAGAATTTATTTTTCATGTTGTGTTATTTTTGTCGTGTCATGATTATCCAGAGATCAATACCCATTTTCCTAAAAGTTTCACTGAGTACCTTGCTAACGAAATAGGAATCAGTCCGAGGACTATTCTGTATTTCGATATTTTTCTTTACAGTACAAAGTTGTGCATTGGCATTTGCGCGTATGTTTTCAACACATCTCAGTGTCACAATGTGAAATTAAATTCTTATTTCCATTACAGACAGTCCCTACTCGACTTCGTCTGTCTCAGACAACCATCTTCAGCAGACAATCAAGGTACTTGTTTCTGTATTGATTTGATGCCAAATCATTTTGTGGCAGACCTTTTGTTTTTGGTCCCATAACTGCTAGAGCACGACCCGTCTTGCAGATGGTGGGCACATTTTCACTTGTTTTGAATTTTAGGACCTGATTTTGTCCTAGATAGCATACTAAATAGTGATCCAGATCACAATCTAGGATGCAATCTAGAAATTTTATGTCGCCGCGACAGAAGTACCTGTAATAGTTACAAAAGTGCCTGTAACCTTTGTGATCTTGACTGTAAAGTTACAGGTTCTGTTTTGCGAAATGCAGTAAAGGGGGAGGGGGTGTTGAAATCAGGCATGTCCGATTTCATACGCCCGCTCCTGAGAACAGAATTTCTGATTTCTTTTTGTATACCCCGGGATACTGGGATAGGGAGGCTTCTAAAAACGTTTCATCGGGTGTCTGAAAACAACTAGCTCAGGGGTTCTTATTTCGTACACCCCTTTGGTGTCTGAGGTTCCTGAAGACGTTTCACCGGTTCGTGTTTGCTGCAGTGTGAAAAAGGGGTACAGCCCATTGCGGCTTTCTTGCTTCGCCATGTAGATGCTACTCACTGACGATCACTAACTAAAGTGTCCTATCTCATTGTTTTTCAAACGACATTTGTAAATTTTGGAATTGATGTCATGAAGAAGTATCGTGGAATAGGTCAAACATTTTATTGCTGCCTTAATTTTTCAGGGATTAGAAGAACTTCAAAGCTTCATGATTGTAAATGGTGTTCCAAACAAAGACAGACAGAAGCTCTTAAGAAACCTGAAGGTGAGGGCATTAAGATGATATGAAAAGGGTTGAAAACATGAAAATTCGCACAGCAAGTTTGTACAGAATATATTCTCAAGTACTACATTAAATTGGTTTCTGCATGCGGTAAAGGGCTCCAAATTGATTCAATACATTTGAGGCGTCTTATTAATCAGTGCCAAACTTTTTGAGCTGGTTAAAAACTTTATTTATTATTTATTTTCCCAGATTGTTGACCTGCTGGTGAGGTATTTACGAACAAATCCAGAGCACGTTGATCTGCACAAGTTGAGGAAGAAAGCGTATGTGCAGGCTTACAGTGTGTTAGAAACGTATCTTCAAGGAAATAGCATGAAAAACGGACTGTATTTTGCTAAACATATAGATTACTTCAGCACACAGTATGGTGTAGCTGTACGTAGGTCTTTTCAAATAGTTTTTATGCAAAGTTGGGTGAGAAATAAGAAGAAAATTTTTAATATATACTTAATGTTCTTGATCAGTAGTCTTTAACTGAAGGATTTGCACGTACTTGCCCATTCAGATGAGCAACCCCAAATTTAGCTCTCGTGATGTAATGTTAATAAATATTGAGTTTTTTGGTGAGATTTCGTCTTGTCCATCCGAGTATCCACTCGACATGGATGAGCGGACGGATTAAGATGTTCACTTTATTGGTATAATAATTACATTTTTTGTCAGGGTGACATTGGCGAGAAAGCAACCACTATGATAACGGAATTGATCAGAGACAATAGAAAGATCATAGATCGTATACCAAAGGAAGATATCAATAGGATTATTGAACTTGTTAAAGAGTTCAAGGTAAGAATGTGATACAACACAATTTACATGTTAGAATTTCGTTTTCGTTTGAATAATTTTATGAACAGGCAAGCCTGCCAAATAACTCTATTTACACACACAACAACTTTTGTTACAATGAAACATGCATTGTTACGTAGAAGCTTATTGTTGTGATAGAAATATCCCTGATTTTATAGTTGTGATTTCCCTGCAGAATTACAGATTTCTGGACCTTCTTGCTGTTCTGTGTGTCTGTGAGTCAGTGGCCTTGCCTGAAAACCAAACGTACATCTGCGAGAAATGGCTCGGAAGTGACAAGGTAAAATAATCACTTTCAATCATTTTCCAAAGTAATGCCATAGTTTACGCAGTTGAGCCATTATAATTAATTTTATGATAACATTTTAGAAAGGAATATATCTGATTGAGATGGGAAATAGCATGGGCAGAAATCCAAACAAAATGTACGTGTCAACAGACATGGGTGAGACATGGTCCTCGCTGGATGATTTTTGTAAGGTAAGTTAAAGTAGAAGCGATGGTATGCTGATGCTGATGACTATCCTGAAAGTGACACTGCAGTTTTGAAGTGTGCATTGTGGACCTTTAGGCAGTAATTAGCCGAAGGGATGCGAGTGTGTTTTGGAATTTCTGCTGTTCTCGCACAAAAGCACTTTTGCGATACACTAAAAATAAGCTTGATGAATAGTTGGATTTTGTACTTCAGTTAAAATAATTCAGATATTAAAACAAAATTCAAGAACAGTCCTGCAAATGAGCTACAAGATACCTTGCCAGATTCTCGTGGAATGAGACCATCAGTATAATTGACTTGGTCGGAGAAAAGTTTACCAAAATAGCTGTTAAAGTTGGGATTGAGAATAAAATGTAATCGGGTCTAAAGATTTTAAACAGAAATTGTGTTTCGGGTGATTCTGGGCAACTTTTGATTTTGACCCTTTTTCACCCAACCACTTATTCCCACAGCTGTTGCTTAAACTGAACATTTTTACATCAAATTCTCATGATCTATTTTAAAAAAAATTTAACCAAAATCACTTCGAAAGCCGGGTTTAGGCAAGACCGCAAGATATCAGAACAACCTTGGCTTCTGGCCCTTACCAACCCCACCACCTGTACCCACCCATTGACAGGTTTTCACTAAAGCTCTGTTTACACGTAACGTTTGCGTGTGCGTCTGCGTCAAAACTTTAACATTGTGCTAATGGAAAACGCAGTGAATGGGTTCAGACCCATTCTCTGCGTGTACGTTTGCGTCATCATTGACCATATACAAAACTTGACGCAGACGCAGACGCAAACGTTACGAGTAAACGGAGCCTAATTCTGAACAAATGATAATAGCATATGGACCACCCATCACACACTCCAAGATATAACCACAGAATTTGCTGTCGGATGCTCTTGAATTGCAATTAAGTGTCATTGCTTCTATATAATCCCAGGTAACTCTTGGTAAAGAGGAGTATAACTTTCTAGTCAGTCAATTGGATCTGTACGACAAAATTTGTACGGTAAGCTGCACATATATAAGATTGCGTTATTGAAAAAAAAATGCAATTGATCAGTTGCAGTTATGTTATTTGAATACTTCACGATGCATTTCAAGATGTTTGCAGAACTGGGCTACAACAGCTATTTAGTGTAAATTTATTTCCCAGGGGAGGAACCCATATGCTATCAAATTAGTTACTCAAGACCTGAAGTACCTTACGTGGCAAGATGCTTTTAAATGTTTGAGTGACGACAGCTTACCACATTCACTGAGGGCACACTATGCACATCTCATCATAAGTATGCTTCTCTTATAAGTCTTCACCCAGTCTTGGAAAATTGACCACCAACTGAAATGTTAAATAAAGTCGACTCATCGGAATTGAAAATAATCTCTGTTAAATTTAATCCTCGTGGAGGGTTGATAAGTTAATTACGCCTCATAATACAGGTTTGTTCGTTGATGTTGGTGAAAATCAGTCCTTTTTGGATCAACTGTCGATTTCATACATTTACGAAGACCTTCCGTGCGACCAAGGCGGTGAAGTAGGAAACGTGAGTTGATTTATTATTTCGTTACATCAAATTGAATCTGAAGATTAGTGATGATTTTAAAAAAACACAAATTGGGTTTGAAACGAGCGCTTTGTAATAATTAATACAGAGTTCTTATGGAAGGGATAGCAATGAATCAAGTAAGAAGATTGAATCCATGGAAATTTTTGAAGAACTCAAGCCATGGATCGCAGCATTTTTGGATCAGAACACTAACATGACAGCTTCACAAGTCGGTTACAATCAGCTTGTGGAACAGGTATTAAAAGACGTAGTACAAATATGATAAATAAAGGAATGCTTTTTAAATTAGGTTTTATCTCTTTGATTCAGTTTATTTTTTAACTTTCTAGGTGTTGGCTTTGGTTTATCACTTGGTAAAGTTTGGTTACTACGCAGAAAAAGAAGACATAATACGTTTATTGCCGTCTCTTCTTGATTTAGTGGATGGAACAGACGACGATCCATTCCCTGTTCCTGAAGGTAAATTTGTGGGAAAAAAACACTAATGCAATCTTTTTTCTCGTCAGAGGCTCATTTTCCTTATCATATCTGTTGTCCTTATTATGGAATTTGTGTGATTAAATACTAGATTAAAAACTCTGTAAAGTATTGCTTTAATAATCAATTGAAAATGTACCTTGTTTGTTTTGTTACACCTTAGATTATGACGTAGAGGGGAAAGATAAAGATCATCCTGATGCAGCAATCATTCGTGAATACAGAGCAAAAGGCAGGTTTGAACCCAATAGAGAAAATCAGGCCATTGTCGATGCCAAATACAAAGCCATGCAAGTTGTGGACCTTCTTCTGAACTTGGAATTTAACAGTCGCTTGGAGGTAAATACCTGATCCCATGCAAATACTTGCTTTTACATTTGTTACACGTCAAACAGTGGTATTTACAAAAGAAGTCGGTGATTCAAGTGATGTCTGTATTGTGTAGAGCGTTGGCCAAATTTTAAAGGTGGCATGTAATCATAATTCTTTTTTTCATTTTTCGTGGAATTACGAAGAGATTTTATGGATTGTATAAGAATATAGAGAGTACAGATGTTGGAGAGATCATGTCAACTGCCATGGAGGACCCGATAGATCAAGTGTAAGTGAATATGCTTCTGGAAACGTAGCCCTCTGCGTAAGACAAAAACAAAATCTGTAACAGTTGGACCTAGAGTCCACACAACAGAAACGCTTGGAGATGCAAAAGATGAACTTCAAGGATTTAAGATCACGCTCGGTTTTGTAACTTGCAGTCTCAGACACAACGCCCTAGTCTGTTTGGATGATATTATTGAAACAACAGCACTGTTCAACAAGGAACAAATAACAGCCAGCTTGATGGTAAGTGGGTCTCGTATTTACCTTGAAAATATTTTTGGCACTAATTTCAATGTGACAAAATCAAGAGCTAGATTAAACATTATAGCTCTCTTTACTAGGATCTGCTGAACTACAAGTACGACAAAATGATCACGAAGTCTATGTATCTTCTGAACAAATACTTCTCATCAAGCGACGATCTGTTCAGTAAAGCTGTGAAGGGGCAGGTAAAACAATTTAATTTGGAAAACTTTTCTTGAAAATTACTACACCAACGCCAGTGTCTTTTAATTGAGCTTTTTATTGGCTCAAGAAGTTTACTATAATACCTTCATCAGAACTTGGATTATTTGGAATAAAAACATGAATGGCATATTGGGGAATTCTAAATAAATAAGTTTGGCCCTGAACTTTCTCAGGTTTTGATTACGGAAGAATCAATCAACACACACAAGAAAGTACGAAGAGCTGTGCCCATGCTAAAGCGACTGTATAAAACGAAAATAGGGCCCACTCAAGCGGAAGCCGTAGTGTCAGTCATGACATTCTTCAAAAGGTACGATACAAATTCCTTACTTGCCATATAATTGTGGCGTTTACCAACAAAGTGACTTCCATGTCGATTAGTTTACAATAAGTATGCAACAGGCCGAGGTGACAAAGAAACATTCTCGAGGAGGCTACCAAAACGTGGGTACCTTATGAATCCGTGGCTCTCACTAAAGAAAAAATACTAAGAATATTACACTGTTTCATTCACTCCAGACTGTGTCATTTGACTGACGAAACGGAAGTTCCGCATCCAATTAACCAGACAATCCTCCTCAACTACGACATGCTGGACATTTTATTCGCGTTTCTTTCACGAGAAATCGACCTTCAGCTGATGGTTTGTTTGCACTTTATTATTGTTATGAATTCTTTACGACACCAGTAGAGCTGCAAGAAGTAAAACAAAATATAAAGAGACATCACAGAAATTGACAAATAGTTTGTACGACTTAGCATTTTATTGGCTATGGGTGAAAGAATTTAAATAGAGAACTGCACACAATTTGTTTTAGCACAAGTATTCTAGCCTATGTGAAGCTCTGACTGCGTCACTTGAGCTGCTACAATACTTAACGAAAGGCAACAGTGACGTGCAGAATTCAGTATTCAACAGAATAGACACCCTGCTTAGCTTAAAAGGATTGGACATTGCACTGGCCAATGCGCTCACGGAGGTAACACACAATGAGGCTAATACTGAGAAAGATATTTTACATAACTTGATGAAATTTGGTGTGCATCTATATTTAAGACCTTGATTAATTTTTCCACACATTTTTGAACTGTCATTCTTCAAGACTGTACTTGTATTATATCTGATACAGAAATTCATTTCGTTATATTTAGTATTTATTTATTTTGATTACTTATAATATTACGTATGATATTCGTCTTCGGTTGTTCGTTTGCTAATTTAAATTTAATTTCTATTACAGGTGTTTGTTGGTAATAAGAGTACGTGTTTAAGAGTTATGCTGAAGCACATTGAAAAAATAGTGGATCGTATTTCGGAGTTGAAGGAAAAAGCGTCAGAGTACTTGGTGTTACTGATCACTATTGTTAAAGTTGGAGAGCTAGATCTTCCACTAAAGCGAAATCAAGCCTTTGTGATGAAAACCGTTTTTGCTCATTACAATGAGGTAGCGTACATAATGAAGAAACCCAAGGAAATCAGGTAAAAATGACACATCTTAGTAAAGAGTTATTCGTGTTATATCCTTTGGAGATCACAGAAGAAAATTAAGTTGACGCTGGTGCGTTGGTTTATTCAACAAACATTTTCTGGTTTTCATTTCATTGAATAATTAATTTTCTTTCCATTTTTTCCTTGATAATTTCCTGTATTTTGCCAGAAAACAGATCCTAAGAAACGAAACGAACAGTGAGCATTTGATGTACTACGTAAGGCTGGTTGATCTATTCGCTACTTGTGCTGAGGTATTTGTAGTCCAATTCTAGAACCAACTGAGCTCCTGCACCAGATCTATTTCAATCAAATCATTTTAGCGGAAGCATAATTTTTTTTCTGAAATTTTGTCAAAACCCAAATTTTTCTCCAATCCTTTCTAAATTTAGCACAATTACGTAAGTACTTAATTAAGTCAACGTCATTGCAGGGTAGTCGTTCAAAAGAGTTTAAATTAAAGAAATCTTCATGTTCGTGTTCCAAATGAAATAAAGCGTACATTTACACCATGCAGGAAATTCAGCATTTTGCGTTAATTTTAGTAAATTCTATCTCACTGTAAGTCAATGGGAGGACTGTTTTTCATGCTCATTTTAGTGGAATATCCACAAAAATCAAAGTCATATGAAATTGATCTCTTATTTGGGCCAACACAGCTCAGATGTCTAATCAGTTCTGCTTTAATTTCATAAAGATATTGAAAGATGATATGGCAAAAATCCTAGAAATTTTTGAATTTTCAGAACCATGTGTTTTTTGGGGGTCAGTAAATTTTGACTAATGGTAATAAACCTGTTTCAACCAGTTTACAAAGTCAGTAAATTCTGCTGTCCACGCCATTGTAATTCCCATCAGAGTATTCTTTGATATTTAGCCCATTTACAAATTGAAATTTTGAAATATAGCCATGTAGCTGAGATCTACTCACTAATGCATGTAATTTTATTCGGAAATTATTAGGATTCAATCACTGGTTAATTATGCACAATTTGAAATTCCTATAGACTTTGCATTGGAGCATTGAAAAACATCTGGACAGAATTTACAGCCATCCACGCAAAATGCTGAATTTTATTGAACTTCCTGCAGGGTGATTTAGTCAATTTCCAATGCTGTTCTTTATTAACATTATCACAATGTTTTCCGTACTAAATTGAACAAATTCGCCATATTCATAGTTCTGTCAAACACGTTTCTTCCCAGAGTATTTTTTCTACCAGTATGCGATTATTTTGTTGTGCCATTTGCCATTTCAGGGTGAAAACCGTTTCATTGAGTCTGTTTGCCAGACAGTACTTAGTATTGATGACATTGTGGATGTTCTCAATGACGTCGAGATAATGGATCATTTGAAAAGTCCTTTCGTTCGTTTTCTGCTCTGGGTCTATCTCTGCACGTCCAGCAACATCTTTGACAGCTCAGTTTTGACTCTACCCACCAAAATGTAAGTACTTAAATCTGATATCATTAAATGATGAAGGAACATTTCTTTAAGCATGGTAAAACAAAGTTTGGTTACATATTGTTATCGCAAAGAGTAATATGTTCATTGGTAAATTTTAAGATACCTATTTCATATTTTTTCAGGAAAGGCTTCTTGTCAGGTCTTGTGATGCATATCCGATCTTTGACAAATTTTGTGAAGGATAAAACGCATGACGTTGGGCAATTCATGCACAAATTGACATCAGATGTTAAGTAAGAGTTTAAAAATACATTTTTCAATTTTGCAATTTTGACGGTGTCGTTTTCGGCAAACCAGCTTAATTCAGTCGTTTTTGTTCTTCTTGCATAAATTTGATTGTGACAATCAAAGCTGCATCTTGCTAAGCACCCCTCTTTATTAGATGTTTTGCTCTACTTTTCCTGAATAGAAAATCCCTGAACATCTTTAAATGTTATAAGTAAACCAAATTTAAACACACTTCAAAATAGTATGTATGGTAAATAAAAAAAATTCAGCTTGTTCCAGATCACTGGAATGTGGAGGAGATGCTCAGTTCTACAGTACATTAGTATTTATTTTCAATGCAGGTCTATCATTCATAGAGGTACGAATCATTTCTTCCATTTATATATAGTCTATGTAGTATGTAAATTGTTGGCCAGCAAATCGATTACTTGCAGCATTTTCAGTATTTCCGGCACAATGGTTCTTATTCGAAATGGAAGAAAGCAACAACGCACGATCATGCAATTTAAAAATAGGCTAAGCATTTCAAAGTATTCCTACGTTTGACAGATATTCTTCAGAAAACTGGAAACAGTAGGGATTGAAGAAGTTCCAAATTCCTTAGCATATGCTATGTTTGTAAGTCAATGGTATTTGTAAATCCAGTTACACCTTCAAACATCCTGATGACTATTACAATTATTTCCGATATTATAGTAATACCTGACGTTTTTCAGAATGAAAAAAGTTAACAAGTAAGACTAACGGTTTTGTAGGATTTCCATGAGGCTGCGAGATTGGTGATTTCAAACAAAACCCATCTTCAGAATCTGACACAAAGCATACTCTCAGTGCTGACAAAGGCCACCATTCCATCGTGGGTACGGTTTCAGATTTATTACACTGTAATAAGATAAAAGCATGTTTTGGAAATTTGAAGGTTTTAAAGACAACATTGTCTAGTGCAGCAGACAAGGATAAACGAAACCAAATGAAGTCACACACGCACAGAAAATACACACTTAAATTTTTGTACAACCCGACATTGTGCTCCTTGAGATCAGACAGACGAAATTATGTCATGTCATGTCATAGAAACGTTCCAAACGAGCTGTTTTGCATGATGTGCAGCCCGTGGAGCGTTTCTAAGCCATTGCATTGAGTCTGAGAGCCACAGAGACTTTTGTTACTTTCTTCAGTCTAGAGAAGATGAGTGATCTCTGCAATGTATGCGTCGGACCTCGGAAGATGATACAACCTTAATTCTTAATGTCAATAAGCTGATCTGCGTAAGAGAGATACATGTAGTCACCACACTAGTGGCCACACTAATTTGAAATGTGCATTTTGAAAAGCATAAAGTAGCCTTTAGAATGCGGGCGCATTATGAAATGTCTATTGTTGTTGGGGTCACCTAGCAAAGGGCACTTGTAAGAACCCACACGTGTGTTTAGTATGAAATAAAACTTAGCAGTTCCATGTCTGAGGTGATGTGTTTACCGAACACCGAGGACAAAATTGAGTCCGAGTCGGAATTGGTTTGTGTGGATTACTCAAGGGTGGTGTTATGTGACGCACCAATATTCATGTTTAGGATTCTGAAATTTTCAAAGTCAGAGTTGTCTCTCTTTTACAAAATTGCCTCATGTGTTTGTATTGTGCATAATTTCAGTGCTTTCAGATTTTCCTGGCAAGGTTGTATTTCACCGTACAAGATGGAATTTCGCCAAGTAAAAGTTTTATTCTGACCGAATTTCATTTGTTTAAATTTTAGAAAGTGGAAGGATTTCTGAAAAACTGCAGAAACATGGAAGTGAAGACTGTTCTCAGTGAAGGTCAAAAGGTTATTCGACAACTGACCGAGTTTATTCAGTTATTTTAATAAAAATGCTTGAAATTGAACAGAAACAAGTACAACTTGAAATCAAACAAACAAAATTAGTTGGGACGTTTCTATTAGTTACCAAGCCCTGCATATATTCGCTCATCTTTTACCACTCCTGCTCATATCCATGTACCTTCGAAGTAATAATTTTCATTCATAAAATTTGCAGTGTTTCCACTAGCGCTGGAATACCTGGAAAATAAAAAGTTTTACCAGTCATATAAAAAATTTTAAATTTTACCAGAAAGTCAGGGGATTAGTTTGAATCAGGGAAATGTCAGGGAAAATTTGATCACAAAATAATAAATATCAGTTACAAAGTACAAAAGCACTTAATAGGTGACATATCTTTGTCTTTGAATTGATTGCAGACCGAAACAAAATGTGAGTCATCACTTAATGTTTGGGACAAAATCAACATTTTAATACAATTCAGTTTTAGCTTCTTGTTATTTGTAAGCTAATTTTTAGGGGTAACTGGTTTGTGTTTTGGAGTCTTGGAAAAAAGTCAGGGGAAAATGTCAGAAGTACTGGAAAAGTCAGGGAATTTCTTGAGAGGACAAAAGTGGGAACCCAAATTTCGTTGGAATCTGTGGGTGTTGAATTTGGTTACACGATGGGGAATATATTCTTCCACATTTATTTTTAGTTTTGAAATAAAAAAAAATTCACGCGAGCAGGCGTGCAAAGATGATACGCGGTACTCCCTTTTAACAAGGGATAAAACATGGGTCACACAAATTTTTCTGCCAAATGAACATTTTACGAAATTGGTCCATTCTTTTCGTAGAATTTGGTAAGATTTTCTTGATACATTAAGATTTCCCCAAGAAATGTAGATATTGATTATTTCCTTTGTACAGAAATATGACCATTATTACAATATGGAACAACAATTAAATAGGCACGTGAATGCTTTCTCAAGAAATTACAATCTGCTGTACAGAGGTGACAACGTGTGCCAAGAACAACTTGGCCACAATGGCTCAAGACGTATGTCTGATTTTAACACATTAAATAAAGAATGATAATGCTTCTTGAATGTGTCTGTTAGCCATGGTTGATCGTGTTGGTGGTTTAGTTACGTTATCCGTTTCCAACTTCGATTCAAATTACTGCTCCGAGAAGGTTACAGTGAATGTCAATGGATCAAATCCATTGTACTTTCCCAAAGTCGCAATCGGACAGAGAGAAAGCTTTCACAATTATGTGCATGTTGTCATTACAGCATACAACGACGATGACGCTGTTCCACTACCTTTGGGGTTGGACTTTCAGGACTTTGTCCAGATATTCATAGATGAAAATTCCCAAAACAAATACGATAAAGCTTCCAAAGTTATCGAGCAGTTGCAGTAAGTATTCTGTTTCAGGTGATTTTTAAAAGAGTGCTTACACCGAGCAAAAAAGAATCATATACAATGGAAGATGAATATAGGTTGTGGAAAATAGAGGTTGTGTACACAAACGCATTGTACTGACAATAACTATTTACCACAACTTGTCCTCAGTATCTCGGCCTTCAAGTTGGGAGACAGTGAGAGGAATCATCCGCATCAGGTTGCGTTAGACCTGAAATGTATCCAGGTGCTCAGGGCCATGGTCCACAACGAAGAGAGGAAACTGCCTGCTGATTGGGAGAAACAGGCAAACGATCACGAAGAGTAAAGCATCACATTAGTTTCGATTTGCAAAATGTAGTTGTTGAAACTTGTAAAGATTTCTTTGATTTGCCCTTACCTATTACACAAGGGATATTTTTTAGAAGTTGCACCCTTTTACCACAGGCAACTTCATGCAATAGAGGAAGTGCAGGATGCAATGAATGCCCATGACGCTATATTGAAGACGCTACCGCTGATAGAGCGCCAGGGTGATGTGGCCAGGGAGTATCTGGCATTTCTCACCACCATGCTTTTTAATGCTTGTAAATCATCACAGGTGAATTTTTCCTATTGACCTTTGAATGGTATTCACTTTTGGAAAACATCAAATGATTGAGCCAAGAGGAAAGTATTTGCTATAAAAGATCATTGCTTTCAGAATGCCTTTGGGAAACATTGTAAAAAGTCCAGAGACGAAGCATTATTCGTTGCAGTTCGTGAGAAATTGCAGGTGTCAATGCAGGCAACGAGAGAAAGGTTTAAACTGGTCCACTACTAATGAATTAAATCGAGTAATTAAAAAATAACATTTCGTCTCTTCAGTGTGAATTTTAAATAAGTCATCCGGCCGACACTTGTTTCTTAGGCGCTTGTTGGCTGCCTTCGTGGAAGCACGACAGAGAGAAAGCGAAAACCGGAAGCACGCGTTGGAGGCAAACCTGAATCTAATCAGCAGCAAAGAAGATCCGTTCCTGAAAGGAAAGTTTGTAAGCGAACTAGATCTAATCTCAAATCAGCATCCAATTTCACTTTTAGTTTCTCTGTGATAGCTTCTTTATGGGGAAAAACTTTAATTGAGAGTTTTCAAACGTTAGCATTATGACTTTAGGATGACACAGATTATGAAGAATTAGTGGAAACCGAGGATGAAGGCCACATTGAACTTGTTCTTCGTTGCCTTGCTCTTATGTGTGATGGTCAAAACAAAGTTCTTCAGGTGATATTTCCAAAGACAGTATTTCATTAGAAATCTTTCTGTACTAAGTTATTAGTAATCGGAACTGGTATAACTGATAAAGTTGATTTATGTATCCCATTGTGTTCTTAGGACTATTTAAGAGAACAACCTGAGAACATGAAATCCGTCAATCTTGTCGCAGAATCAACATCGTACCTGAGTCTCATTTACTCGAGCATCAGTGAGAGTAACATCGATCTGTGCATCGAGTTATTTACAACTCTCAATGAATTTGCCTCAGTAGGTATTTTTATATGACAGATTTAACGTTTTATGTGTTGTTGCATAAAATGTCAAAGAATAAAATTCATTTGAAGTCTGTAGGTAGGTCAGAAAATTAAAACATAATTGTGTTAGTAGTTTTCACAAGAGCAAAATGTAACTGGCATCGAAAGGAGCCGTAAAGGTTAAAAGATTATCCGCCTCGTCAGATGAGGGCCATGATTACATTGTCAAAGTTCATCCAGGAAATCCTTACGACGTAAAATAAAATGTCATCCCTAATTTAATATTTGCAACTAGTTAATTTTAAAGATTAGAATAATTTTCTGTTGCAGGGGAATCCCGCAAATCGTAACATTATTTTTGAACATGGAATCGTGGATTACATGAATCACATTCTGCGTTCTGGAAAATACCACGAAGTCGCCACTGAAGAACAGGTATCACCAAAGAATTGTTCCTTTTTCAAAAATCAAACTTCAGACCAGCACAGTATTAGACTCATTTTCTTAACATTTTAGGCTTTGGATTTGGAGGAGAGTATCAAAAGTCTACTGATGACCATGATTGAGGAATCACGGCCAGAAACCTTTGCTGAAAATAAGGTGAACTTATCCTATCCGTTAGTACCATCAAATTAAGTGATATTTTATTTGAGCACGGTACGACTACAAATGCTTTTTGCAGGAAATTTGTACAACTTTGGACATAAACAGTATCAAAGCAGTTGCTGTAGAAAATTACAACAATGCCATAGTGAGTGTCGATCATAATTTTTTATCACTGCGATACCGGTCGTATCACAAACGTTAGAGTAGTTAAACATCTTGCCCAGCTATTCCACATTATGGTGTGTTTGCACTGGCCGACACTAGGACGGAAACAAAAAAAGACAAAAATGGCTTATATTGCAAGATAATACGATATACGTTTACCTTAAGAAGGGTAGTTATAATACACGAGAGGAAAACTGCATTCTCCCTTAATGTAAGGCCATAAATATAATAAAGCTGTAACTGCTGACAGCCTACAGCTAAACAGCCCACTAATATGTAACAACCAATAACATGGCTTCACAGGGGGGGGGGTATATAAGATATGCATGAGCCCTGCATTAGGGTTCCCACCTAAAACACTGACAGCTAACACATGACCTAGCCTAAGCAGTGGAGTCCCGTTACCGGAGTGCCAACTGCACATTACTGTCTTTGCTTATTTATTATACCGCCGAATAAGGAGAGAGAAAACTTATTAGTTATTAGGACCGAGCTAATAAGACAACAGTATAAAAGTTAAGAAGGTGTTCATACCTCACCGAGGCAGACACCAACATAGATTCCCATTAGGTTCTGTTTTGATTTGTTAGTATCTGTGACTGTCTGCGTCTCTGTGTCTGTTTTGATATTGGACAGTGTAAACGCACCTTTACGCCAAAAACATGAGACCAGAAAAATGTACTATTCGGTGTCATGTGTAAAACATTTCTCTTTATTTGGGTATCTGCAGATGATAATGAAACTCAAAGAAGAAGAGCTACTAGATGATCACATGAGAGTGGCGTTTGGTTACCACTTCATCATTGAAAAAGTGGCAGAATACTCTGGTAGTTCAGTCAAAGGTATTTGATGATTATCAACTTAACATCCTGAGTAAAGTTCAGAATAATCGTGTGATTTTGAGGAGATTACAAAAAACATTTCGACTTTTTCAATGGTTGTCTGCGAGAGAATAGTTTTTGATCTGGAAATGATATTGCACAATTATATTTTATATTAAGGAGATCTGACCTATGTTAGAATCTCTCCAGTTGATTTAGAGGGATGCCTCTGATATTTCTTTAGTTATGCGTCACAAACTATTTTCTCAAACACAACCATTCTAAAAGCCTAAATGTCTTCTTATTTCCTAAGAATCACACGGATTTTCTGAACTTTACTCAGGGTGTGCTTCTGTCACAACGTTTTGTGAAAGATTTATGTTTCGCGTCCATAAATAATTTTACACTTTCAATTGTAGATTTGTATGAAAGTTCAGATGAAGTACCAGTTCTGGAATACTTCTGGAAGAATTCAAGATCAATAGAAATCATGAAGGACGGCGAATTGCAAAAGATTCATTTCAGAGTAAGAGATGAAGTAAGTACTTGAATATCACCTTTTTAAAATAAAAGTATTATGTTAGTAGTAATGAATCTGAATAATCATGATAGAATCAGAGAGAGAGCAGTGGATAAAGCCAAATCGTTTTATTTGTTTTGAACCTTTCAAGATTTGTATTCATGATTAACCTTGTCATTCAGGGGGTATTGAGAGAGGAAGTGAAGGAAATGGTGAAGTGGAATGTGGATAGATCGTCTTCCAGCACGAAAATAAGAGAATTGATGGATTGGTCTAAGGATATCGTGGAAGATATCTACTACCAACTGGAAATTAGGAAAAATATATTTGCAGATTTTCTCATTAAACATTGGTAATAATTTTGCTGATATCCATGGCGTCTCAAACACTATATGACATACATTTTGATTGTACAATTTCTTAGCTTAAGCATCCTAAACTATTCCACTGCATTATGTAGGAGATTTTGGAACAACTTGTGCATTTTCCTGAGTCTGTTCATCCATCTCATCATGCTGGCGACGTGGCAACCTCAGGCTGCCATGGGAAAGATTGTAGTCCAGCCGGACATAGAAAGGCTACCAAACGAGATTTATGAGTAAAAAAGTTTTTACGCATTTGAAAAAATAACCCATTGACATTGATCACAATTATTTTAGCTGGATATTTCATGTCGTTATATTTACGCTAAATCAAGATAAATGCACGGTAAATTTATATCTTCAGTCCCATACCTCTGGTTGGAAATTGGTTCAGAATAATTAACATTTTACTGGGAATAGTTCACAACATCAGTGCTGTGTTTGTGTTGATCACATATTTCCTCACTGCGAGACCGAGGCTTCCAAATATAAAGAACTTTACGTGAGTACTGCATTTTGCTTTAAATGTTTGTGATGTTGAAAAAAATCTTGGAGTTATTGGTGATTATCAAAGGAGGTTTTTCTAAATAAGATACTAATACTTTCACGACAGAAATAAACTGACGGAATCAGTTACTACGAGAGAGGCTTTCGAAACGGCTGAAAGAAAGAATCAACTTCGAACTGATCTGCTGGGAACTGAGACCATCTACTACTTTGTAACTGCGCTCAGAATTCTCCCAGCATTAAATTTCTACTATTTTGTTCTTATTTTACGAAATATTAAACACCAGACTCATGTCTGAATTTAGTAATTTATTTATCGTACTTGCAGCTTTTTGTGGTCATGTCAATTATGGGTACTGCTTTCTGGGGATACTTCTTTGCCTTCCATCTGTTCAATGTGGTGACCAATAATCCAATTCTACAGAGGGTGGTCATGGCTGTTACCAGAAATGGTAAGTTATAGCAGAGGTTGTAAGCGAACTGTTAAACGAAATTTGTTATTTCTTTATGAAAAAATGTCTTTTGAATGCTACAATTCATTATTTCAGGTACTACTTTAGTCTGGGTTGCAATACTTGTCATCATTGTTGTGTATAACTTCGCACTAACAGCATTCGCTTTGTTCCGGAGCACACTCGATCCCTACGGAGAACTGCCATTCTTTGGATACAATCTCTTCCAAACATTCATCGTTATCTTGAGATACGGCATTATTGGGGAACTTTATGAGGTAAAAAGTACAAAATGTTTCGTTCTTTTGTTTTATTCGACGGGGAACGAATGGGTTGCATGTTCCGTGTGGACGTCTTCACATTGCACCTTTTAACTGGAACAAGGACTGGGTTTTGGTCCCAGTTCAGGTGCCTGTTCCAATCATGGTTCCTTTTAGTGGGAATTACCATTTTGACTTTTTAATTTCTTACAACAGAAAATGAAGCCGCATTATGAGACGGAGATTGAGTTTGATCGTGTGGCGCAGATTTTCTTGTTTCACATGACGATGTGGACAGCCATTCAGATTCTAGGACACAACCTTTTCCTTGGAGTTATCATTGACACATTCGGCGAACTCAGAGGTCTCAAGGTAAATCATAGCACAGAACTGGATGGTCTCTTTTTGAATATTGGATCTCTCACACAGTCAGATATAAGTGAATACTCTGTTATTTCCCCTGCGACAATATAGTCAGTTCTATTTTTCTTTACTAATGAGCCAACAATTAAAGACTAACTTTCAACTTATTCTTTCATTTCTGCAGAATGCTGCAGAAAATGACATGAAACGAGAGTGTTTCATTTGTGGTCGTGAAAGTTACGAATTTGAAAGTCAGGCAAAGGTAAGATACCACTACACTTTGAATTCAAGTTACCGGTAGTAAAATGGCAGAAAAAAGTTCCAGTATTCTTCTATTATTTTTCAATGACGGATTTTATTTAGGCCTTTTTATAAAACAACACTTGCAATGAAATAAGGTCTATTCGTCTAATTCATCTTATTAATCGAAGAAACGCAAAAATAGCGAGAAAGTCTATTGTTTATGAGAGGGACCCCCTTGACCGACTTATTTTGGTGAATCGTTACAGGGTTTTCAATACCATGTGAAAAACGATCACAACATGTGGGCCTATCTCTTCTTCTTTATCCATTTGAGAAGTATCAAGGAGACGGATTACACCACTCTCGAACTGTACATACACAAACAGGTCAATTACTGTTTTATTTTATATTTAAAGCAAGCAGTTCTTGAGAAGGATGCATGCAAAATCTGTCAGAGGACGTTAAATGACAAGATTTTTCTTTGGAATGACAATGACAGTGCAAGATAAATGCTCACTCAAACTGTTCACTCAAATGTAGATGAGTAATTTTATCGATGACGGTTGCCGTTCAAAAAGTTTCCTTGAAGATGATAGAACCTCATTTCCTGTTTAGATTTTAGCTGGAAAATACGACTTCTTCCCAATTGGACGAGCGATGGCCCTTGATCACGTGAATGATAACGTGACGGACGAAAAGCTGGAGCAAATGGCTAAAGACGTTCACTTCTTGTTACAAAGGGCAAAGAACGCGGTAATTCAATGTCATATTTTTCCGAAACCACTATGTCGAATCTATCAAAATTTGTAAATGAAATGAATAAGTAATATCTATATTTTGTAAAATACATTCAACAGGAAATAGAACGGCAGAAGGAACGGGAGAAATTACGACAAATCGAATGGGAAAATACACACAGAGAATTGATAGGAAGTTTGCCGACTACAGAGCCGTTTGCCGAAAGTATCGTAGGCCGGGTGGAAAGCATTCCCAGCAGGAGTCATACCAAAAACATTGTTTCTGCGGGCCCTAGATCGAGCTCGGGTCAGGTCCGTCGTGACTCCGCGCGCAGTCCTGTAGCCTCCATAACCAGTGCATCAGGTATGAACCAGATTCACCGAGGCTCGACACATGGACCTTCTTCCAGCATGCAAAGTGCTTCCGCGGGCTATACCCACCCAGATCACTCCCATGATTCCATAAGTCCATTTGACAGCATATCAAATACTAGATCAAGCCAGCAAGGCTCATCACAGGTCGGTTCAAGATCTAGTGCGGACCTAATTCATCGTCGCGTGGGCCCTGTGGAAAGAACGATGAGTGCAGATCAGAGTCACCAGGACTCCATCCACAGTGTGAGAGATCCTGCGGAAAATGTTTGTCCTTCTGTCGCGGATCCGTCCAGTGTTCCACGCATCCATAGTGTGAGAGATCCTGCAGAAAATATTCGTCCTTCTGTTGCGGGTCCGTCTAGTGTTCCACGCATCCATAGTGTGAGAGATCCTACAGAAAATATTCATCCTTCTGTTGCGAGTCTGTCTAGTGTTCCACATAGTGTGGTGGATAACGCAGCCAACACAAGTCAGGTTGAAGAGGAGCCGTCACTTTTGAGTATTGGCTCTGAGAGCGGAGTTAGTTCTCATGTCAGTGCATTTTCAATAGAAAGCACCGACAACTTCGAAACAGGTTCCGAACATAGTGGGGCTGACCATTAGACTTATGTTTCTGGAAGTACGAGAAACAAATGAGGGAAACGAAGCAGCACACTTGGTAAAAAAAAATGTCTGCTGTGTCAATGTCAGACTCGGTAGAGAAAGGTAAATTTAAAGATTACTAATTGGATGGTAATTTTACAAAAGCCCAAATGATGTTTAAATTCTGGCAGTTCATCAGTTCGTTACACCACAACAAATCTAATCAAAATAACTGGGTCTTTTTTATTTGTTTAAAGGCACTGTATAAAAAACCCCATAAAAGTGAGACTCTCACAGTTTCTAATGTTATTTTAAAGTTAGACTTATGATTTCATCAATGCGGTTATCAATATTTAAAGTAATTGCGTTGAATTATGATAAAACAGAGAGGACTTGGTTTATTGATTACTGCAATTGATGTATCTTTGAAGTAATAAGAGGGAGTCAAAAGTATTTATCATATTTATCTTGATATTTCGCTACTTCTAATTTAAGAAATCAGACTAATTGCTCTTGTTTTAAAGATATTTCAGAAAAGATGTTATATCGAATAGTAGCCCCGCCCCCCGATTTAATCGTTGAACTGTAAAGTTGAATTTAAATTTACGTTCCCCTTGGATATGTGTTCTGCGAGGAAAATTATGGTGCATTATGCTCAATATAACGGCAAAATCATTAAAATTCCTCGCAAAATCCTGCTAGAAAGCGCAAAGAGAGGTATGAAACTTCAATTATTAAACAAGTAAAATATATTAAATAGCACGGTATTGAATTTAGCTCCCCAGGACCCCTATTAACCAGTTAATGTTTCAAATGGAGTAATATTTATTGGTGTCTGTTGATCTTATTGTGTTCGTAAGAAACGTAACAAAATTGGAAATTGGTTATGGTACTTGTTATTAAAATTTGAAATAAAGATCTGGAAATGACAAACATAGCATGACAAATATTTTCCTTTTACAGTCGACTTATGAGCATCTGTAACGGAAATATTGAATTGTTTGGAAATTAGACGAACAAGATGCGTATTCTGGTTTGTTTCACAAACAGATTAAACAAGAAAGCCTTTCTGGCAAAGGCATACTGCCCGCGCTTCCCTATAACCGTTGATGTAATGAGGGAGCCGTGTGGGGGTCATGCGGGTAGAGTCTTTCCTGTGAGGGTTCAGTGGATATGGTCATGCCCTACCCCATGATTCCCCTGTCAACAGATGGAGAATGCTGGCGGTAGTAGGAACATTGACATGTCTATTTGGCAGCAATGTATTTCAATTTCAAAAACTTCTTTTCTTTTGACTCATCTGGAATGAAAACCTTGAAATGAAGGTCTTTCCCCAATGATTTTTGGTCTTTTGGGATGTCGGATATGAAATTTTTGCGTTGCTCATACTTCGTAAAAACTCCATATGTTCTTTCTTAGATTTATATTGAGTCTCAGCTATCACATTCGGATTTTTCCTATTTTGTATTAGTATTTTGATCAGATGAATAAGCTATATTCAACTAGAGCCAGTCAAGCATAACCGAGGATATTGAAACACCTGTTCTTATGTTTAATAGTTATTTCACTTACTTTTAAATAACAGTAGAATCTAATCTATGAATGTTGCCTTGCGATGATGTGATTTGTTTAAAATATCTTTATTTTCGTAGGAAAGATTTGAAAACTTCCAACTCGACATCCAAGCACCTTTTTGTCTTTCTTGGTCCGTGTAGTTTTTTCTTTGAATTGGGTTTCTGTGGCCTCATTTTGACTTTTTTGGTCGTTAAATGCCACCTTTGGGTCAAAATATTTTCGGAGACAAGAGTGTTTCTCTGATCCTCTTATTGGCACATTCCAGAATTAAAAACAGGATAGCAATGGCTAGGCTTGCAGCTAAAATGAAAAATACTCCATAAAAGTCCTGGAAAGAAAGAATTTTCGTGTATGAATACTCAATCACAGGAGAAAATTTATTTTCATGCTTATTCTGAGAATTATGAAAAGGCACCTGGCCAGTTGGAACGATGGTAATGAGTTAGTGTTTCAAGTATCCTCTCAGATAAATTCCATTAATATCACCATTTGTTTTAATAGTGAAGGAGTTTTTAGGATATGCCGTATTATACCTGTATTTTACCTTAAATGTTGGTCGAAAAACTTTACCTGAAGTTTCACCGATTGTGTCTGTAAGTTTCCAGTTGAACATTTACTCAAATCAATGTTAAAATGTTTCTCTTTGACAACATTCAACACACCAGCCTCAGTCAGTTTTACCAACCTGACAAATGGATTCCATGCAATATTCTGTGCTAATTTTCGTGATTATTTATTTACTAACATGCTGTAATGTTGATATTTGCAATTCCAAGTGCAATTCTGTACCAATACATAGTAATTAAGAGTGGAATAGAGTACATCAACCCGAAAAGGGAACCTTTCTGATGGGTACTGCACACCAGAATTTCGGTGGTTTTGGTTGTTGTGTGCATGCTAATGGAACGAATCACTTGTCTAGACATAAGCTGATAACTTCTGAAAATAGTTGAAATGTGCAATATTGGTTCTATCTTGCATTTGTCATATTTGTTAATTGTACCAAAAATATGTGCTGGCTTCAGTGTGAAATCTGTAAAATGTTACTTCTAAATGTGAGATATTGCAGATGGTCAAGTACATATTGTAAATATAGATAGTGAAAAAAAAATGTGTAGCATGCAAGTTGATGGCTCATTGAAATGTGTGGTTATTCATTTCTTAGATATTCTCTTTTAATAGAGTCATGGAATCAACAGCTTGTGACAGGGCCAAAACACCAGCTTTATCTAACCCTTGTTACATATTTGCTTGAACATCTACAACACTGATATTTATTTCACGTGTATGACCCTGAAACAAGCAATTGGTACATGTTGCTAATGCCAGAAAAAATATTACATATTTGAACTGTTTTCAACCAATGGGCATGAAGTCATTAGCTTGTGTCAGACATAAAGACATTCGTTCCATTTCAATATAACATGTGGTATGGTCATAGAATTAGAACCTTCATTTTGTTTAAAAAGTCCAAAAAGTGCTTTAAATTGCATAGACTAAGTCATAAAATTTCTGCATGTATAAAACTTCAAATCAACAAATTTATATAATGTTCTGGGTTTTTGGCTGACAAAAAGTTGATTACTCTTCAATTAAGTATAGTCAGGATTGGCTGAAAATAGTTGTACACCATTTGAAAGGTGTACGGTGATTTTAAGGGTCTGTTCAAACTAAGCAATAGCAAAAAAGATCAAAGAACAATAAAAATATCAGGTAGTGAAAGTTTCACCAGGTGGTTCGTTTTTTCCAGGGCGCGAGGGCATGAGGCCTCACACCCGGGTGCAAGGCCTCCCACCCAGGGTGCAAGGCCTCCTGCCTTTGTGCCCAGGGTGCAAGGCCTCCTGCCCTGGGCACAAGGCCTCCCACCCATGCAGTTTGAACTATTTTTTCACTCCCCACCGCCTCTCGGTGCAAAAAGTTTGGTTATGACATGTAGTGTTGAGGTGTCCCCACCAAGGCATACTGCCCTGGGAGCAAGGCCTCCTGCCCAGGGTGTAAGGCCTCCTGCCCCAGGTACAAGGCCTCCAGCCCAGGGCACAAGGCCTACCATCCTGGGAGGAAGGCCTCCCACCCTGGGTGCAAGGCCTTGTGTCTATGCAGTTTGACCTATTTTTTAACTCCTCACCGCCTCTTGGTGCAAAAAAGTTCATTTAAGACATGTAGTGGTGAGGTGTCCCCGCCACCTGCAAGTACAATCCTTATCCTATCTGTGTTCACAGAGCCACAAAATGCCTTCGTAGGTCCCCACCACGGACCCGAACTTTCAGGGCAAAAACCGTCAATCAACCACTAAGGTGACTCTAACGAGCCACCAAAAAACTAGACACAAAAACTAGAATTGTTCTCTCATCCGTGTGGAATCACTTGTGAGACTGAATGTTATTGAGATCAATTTTTACACTTACGCATCAGAGAATACGTCCCTGTAAGCTGAATTTTTCGGGAAAGCCATGCCATTGTTTGCTGGACGGAGTGGTGTTGACAAATAGTGTATGTTACATCCGGAATTACTATTGCTACGGAGAGACATTGCTTTCCCATCATCGAACACCGTTGCGTATTTTGTGTTCCTCATGTGAGCTTCTCGTTCACTGTCATCGTTTATAAACACCTTATTGCCTTCTCTCTCAAATTCATGCATTTTTTTCATCAGTGCCTTGATATCTGGGTCATTAGAAGTCTGTGAACAATGAATCAATGAATTACTGTGGGTTAAAGATGACCATTAGATGAACATTGAAATGAAAATTTCCACGTTTTTTGTTTTTTCATTTATACTTACATTCATCCATCTGAAGAATGCAGATCCCCTCATCATCCCAAATGTGTATTCAGTTTGTTTTACCATCGTTTTTATGCTGCGTTCACACTGCACGGAACCGGGACAGGGAACGGGACCGGGGAGCACTGTTCACATTGCACAGGGACCGGGACAGGGACCGGGACCAGAAAATATTATGCGCACGTGTTTACATGTCCTAGAAACCACTCTGTTTAGCCATGTGCTCATGTTTTGATCATCTTACAAAAGACGTAATGTCGTTAATTGCTAATTAGGGCGCGAAATTCATTTCAAACGGCCATTTTTCAAAGCAACGTGGTGAGTAAACATCTGCAAGCAATTGGTGAGCATAATATTCAAAATATGCCTCGTGTACCAAACCCTGAGTATTCTGAAGGGGCCAAAATGAAGCCGCTCGATGCTAAGAGAATGCAGATGATACAATTGATTAGAGAACGAACTGTTCTATATGACCTTAATCATGTAGATTACAAAAATAGTCAGATGAAGCAGGTTCTGTGGGAGGAGATTGCGAAAATAATTGGAGAGACTGGTAAGTGACAATATATTAATTTATTGTGAATCTGCAAATATTATGCTAATATACAATAAATAGCTGCTCCATGAACATGATAACATTGTACTTTAGTGAAGAAAATACGTGATACATGGTGGGCGAATATAAAGGACCACTACAGAACAATATTGAAGACGAAAAGTGGTGATGCGGGACCATCGAAAGGTGCCAAAAATATTAGCTGGAAATTCTACGAGGAAATGAGCTTCATGAAGAAATTTGTGTACTCTCAAAGGTACCTTAATGAATAGCATAATATTTTTCAGAAGTTACGCTTAACATAACCAAATAGCAAATACAAGTGTCTCAAAAATATTATGCTGATATTAACAGTAGGGTCTCCAACTGTACTGATGAAGACGATAATGATGTAGACAGCAATGAAGTGGAAGAAGGCAATGGTGGGGAAGATGCCGAAGATGCTTTGATAGTTACACCACCCGATCACCTTATTGCTGAGGAGCTTGCAGAGGGTCCACAAGATCCAAGTGAAGCAAGAGCAGTGGCATCAATTGACAAGGCTTTGAAGGCAGTTACATCAGGCACCCATCTTCAAGAAACTCGAAAACCCCGTATGACACCAGCAGCACGTCAAAGGCAAGAAATGACAAATACTATGCTGGCATATGTCAAGAGAAATACAGAGAAAGATAATGATTCATCTGATGATGAACTTGATCTTTCATTTGCGGGTATGGCCAAACGTATGAGACTGCACCTTAATAAGACACAAAAGGAGCAAGTACTAAATAAACTTCAGAGGGTTCTGGGGGACTGCATTGATAACGCTCTTGAAGGTATGCCAGTAATTGGTCGCTCCCCTCAACCCCCATTACAAGCTGCTCCTCAAGCCCCACCAATGTACAGCCCTAATATTATGCACCCTCCCACAACTATATCTGGCCATATGCCTCCTGTTTCAACTCCAACAGCTGCTGGTGACTCAATGGGGTATTTCGGACAGCAGGAGAACTTAAACCAGTACGATGCAGAAAGTCGTTTGACTTATCAGCAACTTTAGGTGAGTAAATATTATGCCTTACAATCTGTACGAAACTTTGCGTTCTTGCCATGGCACTGATCCAGCTGGAGATGTGAAGTACTCAGTGAAAATTTCCCTCACAGATTGGGCATCATTGCTTGATCTGTAACCAGGTAATCTTGTCATGTGCCGCATAATACCTTGGTTGGTGAGATATGGTCGCATTTCTGGGTTCAATTCAGCAAACATCTGAGATATTGGCTTATCCTCAACAAGATAATTGTGCAGGCATACACAAGCTTGAACTACTTTGTCCACATATTTGTCTGCCAATGGAATTCTTCTATCAAACAGTCTCCAACGTTGAGAGAAGATACCAAAAGCATTTTCCACAACCATTCTGCAACTACTTAATCTATAGTTAAATATTGCTTGTTCTCTCTTCAGTGT
>JBCAUG010218389.1:0-19030 GCA_038406175.1 Haplosyllis leylae | reverse complement strand
TTTTCACAGGCGTGAGTCTGTCCAGGGGGGGGGGGGAGCGGAGGGGTGGTACTACGGCCAGGTCCAGGTCCCAGCTGGGGGAGGGGGTACCAAGCTGGGGGGGTTACCCAAGGGAATGGTGGAATGGTGGGGGGGGGGGGGTACCTGAGATAGGGGGATAACCCAAGGGGGATGGGGGTTACACGAGGCACAGGGGGTACCGGGGGGGCAGAGATTGTGTACCCCCCGGGATAGGACAGCAGAGTGAGCACTTACTACACGGCAGGCGTTATGCATCTTGCGTTCACGCAGGACTTTCTTGTTGTATTTTATATTTGTAATTAAATATTTATCCCAATGGGCCTCGGTAGATGCTTGTATGGAAATGTGTGTTAATGTTAAGCGTAGCCAGATGTTTGATTACCAGAAGAGGGTGTTGGTGGTCGTTTCTGTCCCCGCTCCGAATAAATCCCAAACTACCTGCAGTAACTGTTCATCTACAATAAATTTGTTTTCAGTGTTATTTGGCTTTTACTGTCAGTGGAACATCCAGTATTACCCTTTGGGAGGGGTGGAACTAGGTCCAATTTTGTTCATTTTCATGCAGTTTGTGGAAAATATTGGCCAGAAGGCCGGTGAAATGTTTTCATTCACCCCCCCCAGGGGGGTACGAATGTTGATTTCAATCACCCCCCCTTGTGATGGTTAATCGCACTTTGTGATGGTTAACTGGATTGCATGACCCACTGTAAAAGTTTTGTGACCGACTGTAAGTTTTTACAGTCGGTCATGAAACTTACAGTCACTGTCCTGTTAAACCCTATGTAAAAGTTTCATGACCAACTGTAAAAGTTTCATGACCAACTGTAAAAATGTACAGTCGGTCACGAAACTTTCTACAGTCGGTCATGCAATACGGTCAACCATCACATTGGGGGGGCGTACGAAGAGGGGGGTGAATGAAAACGTTACTCCGGATTCAGGGAAGAGGTAACAGGGCACGCGCCAAAAGGCTTCAAGAAAAGATGGCCACCGATGCGCCAGCATAGACTTGATGTTTCTTGACTCTTCCTCTTCTGAGTTTCTGGATCTGCTACATTAAGATACCAATAATTGAATTACAAACGAATGTAACTTGTCTATTGGTAAAAGGTTGTTACATGATCAAATTAAGATTCAGCACAAGAGCAATATTTACACGTCACTTGATGTCGGTTTGTGATCTCAATTCTGAGAAGAAGAATTTTTTGTAAAACATATCCCAATGTAACAATACAAAAAAGAGGCCACAGAAAAGTGCCCCAGGTCAAATTTAACAATCAAGTTCATTAAATATTCAAAATTCTACTCCAGGCTCAGTAATGCAAAGGTATTGTATTTGTCGAGCATACTTTCTGTGTCATTGTAGACTTCAGTTGTTCCACCAGTGGCAGGATCAGGAACATTAACAGTAACATTCATTTCTGTCTCAATGGGTATTTGTTCAGTTTTTGTCTGAAATAAGAAAACCCTTCGAAAGAATGCATGAAAACACGTAAAAGGGTGTGATCAAAAGAAATTGAGGATCACAGGTGTGACATACCTGTTTAAAGCAAGCTTCTATGATGTTGTCGGGGAACATATTTCTGTCGGGAAACGGAAAATATATTGGTTTAAGTTATGATTAAAACCTTTGAGTAATGTTTGCATGTTTTGATTAAATTGCACTTCAAAAAATTTCACATTTAGGGTACATTCATACTGACAGACAAGTGTACCAACATCCACACCAACACCAACAGGGCTACAGTGGTAAAGACAAAATGAGTTTCAAACCATTTCCTTACCATTGTCACAATGGTACAATATTAATCCATTGTTGTCATTTTGTACAGCTGCTAGTATCACTTAGCCAGTCAGTGTTCACGTATCCTTCTGAAGGGCCTGTTGCCATTGACTAACACTGACATCAGACAGCTAAATGGGGTTGGCATATTTGTTTGAAATCCATTCGTTACCCATCGAATCCATTGGTGTGGGTGTCAGTGTTAGTCAATAGGAATAATGATCAACAATTCGATATCACATCTATTCAGTACCTGATTAAATCCAGAAAGGAATCGGCGATGTTTGCTGAGCGTTTTTCGCCTGTGTCGTCTTCATCCTGGATGGTCGTCCGCGACCCTGGTTTTATCGTGGTGACGAGTATGATGCCCAACACGACGGCGATGAACGTGGTAGATAAATAGTACACCACGGCTCTCAGACCCATTTTACCAGATGCCTTGGCATCCAGACCAGCCAGACCCGAAACCAGACTGGACACGATCAATGGAATGATGAGCATTTTTAGCATTCTCATCAATAGGTCGCCTGGAAATCTAGAGATAAACACCACACAGTCATCTTGTACTGCCTACTGTTAGATCATTTTCTGAAGTCACTTTTTATGCCTGATTTCAGTCAAGTTATTGAAGAAGTTATTTTAAGAGTTATTAAAGCATCTGGAACTAGGAATTGTATCTGGATCACTTGTGCTACTAATTGTTGTTTGTTATTATGGAATGATGCATCATTGTGGTGAGAGAGTAAAAAAATTAGGGGAATTTGACAAATGAATTCCGTATACCTGATTTCTTTCTAAAAATGCATTTTACAGAGTTTGCTTGGATAAATACCTGCAAATTTAAAGTACAAACAAGGTTATATTTACCTGAAGTACATCTTTTCCCTGTCGTTGAGCTCCACACTTCGCATTGCTGCTCCGAGCCCGATACCCAAACACAAGCTGCACAGGAGCAGCACCAGCAACAGGTTGTTCTTTATAAATCTCCTGCACTTCTCCATTGTCTTCAGTTTGATGTTGTGAACTTAGTTGGTATTCTGAAAGAGAAAATTATTGGAGTACATATTGTCTTTGCTTAATTCGAACGCTTATGCGAAGAAACGGATAATTCGAAAATTTTGCTTCATTGTCATTGTGGAACACCTAAAATGTTAGTTTAATTAACTGGTGGCATGAAAAGCAATAGTGTCCACGTTACCTACAAAAGCGAGAAATGTTCGTCAAAATGGGTTTCTTTCCTTTGTCATATGATACAAACACGAACAAGGAAGAAATACAGCAGAAACTTTTCTTTTTGTTGACATATTCCATATCCGTTTTTACTGTGCTTTTTGTGCTGACGGTTGCAATGGCAGCATATTGTTACCGTACGAGGGAGGGTAATGTTTTCAGTCAAGTTTGTCTGACCACAGTGGGTTCCCCAACACATGATGCATCAGAGCAGGCAGGAAGGAGACCCCCTCCTGGGCCGAAAGTTTAGGTAGGAAGGATGCCCCCCTTCCAGGACAGACCAGTCAGGTAGGCCTTGACAGAAAGGACTGATCAGGAAGTAGGTCCAACCCTTTCCCTACCCCCTGGCCAAGGTTGGGTATTGACATCCCCCCTCGCCCCAGAGGACAGGAGGAATATGGAAGGGGCAGGCGTGGTCGGTACGTCTTGGAATGCTTTGGGAGGCTTCTTGTTTGCAATCATGTTGATCTACGGCATTTGTAAGACCACGAGTTAGAATTTTAGAAACCAACCTGAATAATAATAAACTCTGTCAACAAATTCTTTTGATCCACAACCCAAAAATTAACTTTTCTTCATTCAAATCATTCCATGTTTTCACGTTTTAACTGATTTTTTCCTTTAGGTCGGTTATTGTTAACAGTTGTTTTGCGACGTTTAACAATTCAATGTAAAAAGGGGAACTTCAGAAACCAACCTGAATTCTGTTGACAAAGTATTTTTAATCCACAGCCCGAAGGAAAACGTGACAATTCCTTACATCACCACCTTGAAAGTATGATGATACCTAAGCACGGTTCCGTGTAAGAATGAGAACTTCAAAACAAAACACAAAACTTTGTCTGTAATGGCTCGTTCACACCACGCGTTTTGTACAGATCTGTGTTTGAGTCACAATCTGTGTCGGTATTGTTACAATGATGGGAACCCCATTTACTGTGTATATTTCATGCAAATGCATGGTGTGAGTGCGCAGCGCATACGGATTTAACCTACCAATTCATTTCCATATTGTCGTACAGTGGTGTCATGATAAATATTTACGTCTATAACATGGTATCTTTCATTAAGTCACCGATTGTTTTGTTTTCAAGTTAACAATGTCAAGAAATTTTAGAAATAATAACCTTTTCCTATTTTACTTGTAAAGCTTTCGTAAAATATTTCTAGACACTACCATTTTTGGGACAGACAAATATTTGTCTTGCCCTCATAAGTTAAGCGTATTTAAAGCGTTGTGAGGTAAGGTATGCTATGTTTTTCAGCACAGATCAAGAATGGTAATGTTTTATGTATGATGACACGTTTACTGAGTTTACATTTACATAATGATGTACCACAGTGATCTAAAACAACACAACAATGGGCTTCGCATCAGAGGAATGGAGTGGTATATACTTATTAGGATGTAAAATTTTGTCATGAGTCAGTTCGTGTAGATTTGATTTCATCGGAAATTGTTGACCACTGGGTTTTTGGTTGCATGATATTTGTTTTGTGATGTCTTCGGATCCCACTTCATGAATTTGTTCCATAGCCATGGACATGACTACCTCAGAAATTGCCAGTAAATTGTGGGATGGCACTATCCTCCTTCAGAGAGGACATCTGACGATAAATATTTTAGACAATTTCAAAAGGATTCAAAACTGATTGAGATTTCAGCATTCGTGAACAGTTTGCAGGAAGTTTCCCTCTCCTCAACCATAAAATTTGGACTTCAGAGTTTTTTGAAGTTTTAGACAATTTCTGTCAAGGATTTTTTCTTATTATGAAGTGATTGATCAATGCGAAAACAATTATTACCAAATAATCGCAGCAAATGGTTGAATAGAGCTTGGAAATTTTATTCAAACATTATCCAAACATTTTACATTGAAAAACCCGCTGCCGTCAATATTTAACAAATCACTAATTTATAAATACTACATATTGTAAGTAAATTTAGATAAAAATAGAGAACATAAATTTAATCAATTTCTACAGCTCAGTAGAAATGTCTTCTTTTTCGTCAACATATCCTGAATTGATAGATCCGTTTTGTCCAGTCACCACACCATTTTCGTGCGCTTTATTTTTTAATTTTGTTTCGACGTTGTTGATTTGTTCTCGCGCATCCATGTCATTCATTGCTTCGGACAGACTGTCCAATGTAGCCAATTCGTTTTTGGATAAATGCTCAATGATTCCAGCGCCGAACGCATCACCCTCAACATTAATCATCGTTCTGAAGCGATCTCTAAAATAGGCGAAGTGATAAATCAATTTTATTGTCAATAAGTTGACAAATGTTTCTTTGAAATAACGGACAAAGAAATTGGGTCCCAGTGGCAATCCTATATTCTTTTCTTCTAGTTTCTGCTAAGACTGGATGTAAACTTGAAGAAATTAGTAAGTTCGAAATTAATAAGATATTGTTGCTTGGTCTTTTTATTCGCAGAGGAAACATTCACCTTCTTCTTTCTGAAGGCAATGGTTTCTGTACACACACAGAAGATAAATAATTTTTGGAAACATATTTGAAAAGTTTTCTTACAACAGCCAATCAACTGCCAGTATTTTGCTGATGTCCTCTGTTGGTAAACCCACAGCTGTGAGGACGATCACCATGGTAATGAGACCTGCTCCTGGCACTGCTGCGGCGCCGATAGAGGCCGCTGTTGCTGTAATACTGAAAATAATTAAATTAAAAAGTGGAATTAAAATTTGCGTTTTTTAAGATTAGAGTAGCAATTCCTGTTCATGAACTCCGGTTGGAGTCAGCAGGGTGTCGGTAAAAAATCTGAAACTCAGTGCCTGCCTTTTGATCAAGTAAATGAGTATGACCCCTTCCTCATGGATTCCAGTACTGAGTAGTACCCTTCTGCATTTGTATGAAATACCTTGTAGCGATAATTTCTCCCACAGACAGGTCTATTCCTCTCATTTGTGCAATGAAAATTACTGCCACGGCTTCATAGAGGGCGGTACCGTCCATGTTGATAGTGGCGCCAACTGGTAGAACAAATCGTGTTATCCTCCTGTCGATTTTATTCTTCTCTTCCAAACATTTGTAGGTTACAGGAAGGGTACCTGAACTGCAAATCGATTGTTATTATTTATTATGTCACTTTCTTTCTGGCTAAAGATGCGGAAAAGAAATATCATATCGCATTCAGAGTACAGATCGCAACGGTTTTTTGCATGAATTTAATTTACTGATTTCCTACTATTTTCCATTGAAAGAATTCAGAGTTGTAATTCATTTTCTTATTTCCAATTCAATATTTTTGGAATTACTTTGAATACATAAATGAAAAAAAGGTCACACCAAAGCAAAATGAGCTGGAGTAAGCACTTCGGTATATCTGCTGATTATGAGAAACATTTATACCTGGAAGCTGTTCCCAATGCAGTTGCCATCGCATGTAATAACCCATAAATATACTTGTAAGGGTTCTTTCGCACGACTGCGAAGTATAAAAGTGGTAGGATGATGAAGCCATGTATGGCCAATCCGGTTAGTACCGTGGCCATGTAAAGCCCCAAGGCTTCGAGCTCAGCAACCGGATCTTCCATCTTCACAACCTCTGCCGCTATGAGAAACATTATACCGATAGGAGAAAACCTGAAATAGTTAAAAAGTCTGTATATTTCCTTTGCACAATAAGATGGAAACGTGTTTTCGTAACTTCAGCTTCTGTTTGGGTTCTGAGGATCTGTTGCGGTCAAGGAATCAAGCTTATTGGTAAATGAACTTGATTCTGGGCAATAACATTGGACCAGATACCCGCACCAATGAGTTTGATTCCTGTGTGGGAAATCAGTCCAATGTTATTCTTTTGCCTGGAATCAAGTTCATTTACTAACAAGCTTGATTCCTTAACCACAACAGAGCCTCAGAATTCAAACAAAAGCTGAGGCTAAGAGAATGCATTTGCAAAAACATTCTGTTGAACATGATTTTATATTGATTTTAAAACTAGAAGCGACTTTTATCGAACAAGAAAACAGGCATAGTTGGCGCCAGGCAAATTTAAATACGAGAAATCTGTCCGAAAGATTGTGGTAAGTTTTGTTAGGGCTCAATTTCATTTTGGGAATATTGGGGTGAAAATCAAAATTACCAAATGACAAGAATAACCAGCTTCATCATTGCTTCCGCCATACCAAAGAAGAATGCATAAAGAGGTTTCCCGGTTTCTCCCAGTCGGCTTATAATAATTCCAAGGGCGACGGAAAATACAACGAGTCCAAGAACATTCAAGCCATCCACAACATTTACACTGAAGTCGTATGTTACCACAGCTGCAATGTTGACATTCAACATTTCTTAAATTTCATGAGTTCTAGTTTCATCAGAGGAATTAGACGAAACCAATGATGCATGAACCAAGGGCTATTCAATTTTTTACAATTAGCTTTTCCTGGATATTTTTCATTCAATTCCTCAAAGTAAGACGAAAATATGTATTGAAAAAATTTCAATAAAAAAAGTTTACTGTGTGTAAAGAGTAAGAACGGAAACCCCTTTTCTTATCGTTTAACAAAGGTACTGTAATTTGGTATTATTATGAAAGTGAGTACTTATTGTGCCATTGTAGTCGCCATTTTCATCTGTCTCATTTTGTACCGTTTCGACTGGAATTTGTTCAGTTTTTGCCTACAATACATGTGCTCACAAATTGCTAACGTTCAGAACAGACCACTGAAACTTCATCTGATTCCTTGCAATTAAGATTGATACGAACGTGTCTGAAGCAGGCTTCGATTAGATTATCGGGAAACATATTCCTGAAAGAAACAAAACTGTTTATTAATTAAAAATGAGAGCAATTTGTTCCAGCTAATATTTACTTACAATTGATACCTTCGAAAATTGCTTTGAAAACTAATTTGACGCACGTGAGAGCATTCATTAAATGTGAAGTGCCTCTCAGATTCTGCAGTCCTCAGCCGTGAAGTGGCGAAACATGATGAAAGTGACTCGAGAAACTTACCTGATCAGATCCAGGAAGGAATCAGCTACATTACCAGGCTCTTCTTCTGCATTTTCATCCTCTTCTACATAAGATCTCTTTCCAGGTTGTATGGACATTACCAGGACAATACCCAGCACCACTGCTATGAACGTTGTTGACATGTAATACACGATGGCTCGCAGACCCATCTTTCCAGAGGCTGTGGAATCAAGGCCTGCCAGACCAGCCACAAGAGTAGAGACAATCAGGGGAATGATCATCATTTTCAACATTCTCATGAACAACTCTCCAGGAAATCTGCAACATCAGGTCAAATATTGCTTTTTTTAAATATTGCGAACAGAAAGTTACTACAGGTGCTACAAGTACTTGTATTTAGGATTCGCTCACCCTGAGCGACTGTAAATGAGAAAGTGACTTCACAAACCACTAAATTTCAAATGGATAGTTTACACATTTTTGCGACATTGCTAACAATATTGATATCAGACTAAAGCTTTACTTTTGCTCAGTGAGAACGTACCCTTAAACTTCCGGTAGAGTGAAGCCATTCGTATTTTTTCTATTTTGGTTTTGGATCTTGCTGAATTAGATGAATTAGACTAATTCATCTCATTGCACATAGATACTGGAATTGGATAGGTAATATCATTTGCACTATCCAGGGAACAGTTCACTATTCATGGCTAGTTAAAATGTAGTATAGCATTTTAGCATTTTGGATAGTGCAAAATGACTGAGCATTCTCCATGGATAATGAAAAATGAATTTGCACTATCCATAGACAACTGAATATATTATGTGTGAACAAATTACTATTCACAGATAATATATTCCACTATCCATGAAGCACTTGTCTAATTCAACTGATTGGATGAATTCACCTAATTTCAAAACCAAAATAGGAAAAACACGATTGATGGTCTTCTCATTTCTTTGTCTGGTGTTAATTCTCTGCAAGCGTATGTCATTTTTGTTCGTGTTTGAAACTGTGGTCGTTACAAGAACAACGTATGAAAAATAGCAATTAAACTTACGCGAAGTACATTTGTTCCCGTTCGTCCAAGTCTGCTTCCCTCATTGCAGCGCCAAGTCCTATGCCCAAACATATTGACAAGAACAAGAGAATAACTAAAAGATTTGACATCAGGTATTCCTTCACTTTATCCTTCTTCCTTCCACCCATGATCAAAGGGGATTCTGGTCGTGTTATATTTCTAAATACAAGATAAAATACAAAAATAATAAATAATGGAAAAGCGAACGAATTCAAAAGGAACGTCTGTTCTGTTAAAGTCTTGCTAAAGTGTATTAAACAGAACCAGTGTAGCAACCTGGCCCTGAAAAACTTTATTACCAGTTGTAAATTTTACGTTTAATATAAAATATATGTACACATCAAGATCACCATATTGATCTTGAACTTATTATCAAATTCTTCCCAATTACAAAAAAAAATATTAACGGAATTCTTTTCAATAAAATTACATTTAAATTTGATGTTTTTTCATGCATCAATCAAGTTTTTACAATACAGTTTGCACATTCTAGTTTCTAAATGGTAAAAATTGTGAGGTATGCAGAAGAAATTGACAAGCCAATAGAAAAGTACTTAGTGATCAAGTACGTTAACGATACAACGAGTAATAAAACAAAACCAAAGCCGGAATTAAGCTTTAAAAAGAAATTTATTGAGATAATTTTAGATAAGATACTAGGGCATTGCACTTTTGTACTCAGTCCTAATTTTTAATCACAAATAGCGCATTTCTATGTTATATTTTCCTGAGGGCAGTTGTTTTGATACTCGTTTATTATCTTCTCAATATCACTCTGTATTTTGGGAATGTCAGGTCTGAAAAAGAGAAAGTTCAAGACAATTGTCAGTGATATATTACGTACATTTCGTCTTTAAATTCGCTCAGAGCTAAGCGAAATTTGAGTTGGTTTGATACAAATCACCTAAAAATGTTCGACAAATTAGAAGTTTTCCCGAGCTTTCCAAGAAAACCCTGGAACATGCCTAATCAGAATTTAAAATGTAAGCCAAATTATCCACGAGCAACTAACAAAGTTTTTCAAATTATACACGAGCCACCAGTGAAGCTTCTGCGCTTCGTTTAGTTTTGGTTGTTTCCATGGTGAGAAAGGATTGCTAGACTGTGCTACCAAAGTAGCGAATTAAAAAGTGAACTAAATTTCTGAGGCGAAATCGGCGCCACACGAGGATATTCATTACTCTGTACTGCGCTAAATTAAATTTTAGACATGAACCAAATCCGTATTTTTCAAATTGACCAATTTCTCTGCAAAGCCTGGGTCGTTGCTTTTCTAATAACGAAAGGATCGAACCTAAAGCGCCTTGTCCCAAATTGACAGTGAAAGATTCCATTATTCGCATTAAAGTTTGGCTCTTTAAATTATAAAATCCGTTGGTTTTACCTGTGCAACGGATCCTGCCTGAGACATCTGCGGGCGAGATACTGCAGATGGGAAATGTTGAACGCCTGTGCTACTTGGAACATCATTTTGCCAAGTTGGAATACGTCGCTTTTAATGGTAAAATTCCCTCTTCTTATGGACTCTGGTGGTACTTCAGTTTCCTTTTGTTTGCAAAAGAAAACACAGTTATCGGCGAATATTTTGCAAAACAACAATTAAAAAAAAAGAAAAAAGTTAGGATTAACGTACTGGTTTCTGTGAGTATGAACTTGGTTTTGAGTTCTTTAAGCTCAAGTAAGCGACCATGGGCCACGCCAAAGACTCGTCTTTCATTGGATGCAACCTTGAAGACAAGTATGGTCGGGTGACTCCTTCTTCTTCACAAAGCAGAACCTGAAAGAGTTCCAGTGATTAATGACAGTGTCGATAGACATGGGTTAGTGCGGTTTCCCAGTAGCAGAGCCAATGATGCGTGCCCATGTTCCGGTAATAATAAATGGAAAACAGATTTGATGTGATTTGGCAATTCCCTTTGCTGAGTTTGTGGATCCGTTGCTGTTTCCTTCAGGTTGGTAAATGTAAATTATTCGAATGCAACTCACTGAAAAAGGAATGGGAGGCTTACCTTGCATACATCCAGACCAGGCATCACCACGTTTGCATAATGAACTTTGTTCATCGCAGCTACGATGTCCTTCATAATGGTAACAGCGTTCAACTTGCTGGTTCTTGTATCCGCTTCAGGATCTCTGTACATTTGCGAGGTAGCGGCTTTTTCACAGAGGGTGGATAAAGTGGTTACCGCACAGGACGGGGTGTGTCCGATAAATCTGAAGGCCATTGCCACATCGTGAACCCCAACTGCGGTGGACTCTACCGGATCCAGTGCAACGAGTCCGTAGAATTTTGGAGTCGCGTTGGTCTTGTTGACATGGCCCGCCAAGACTGATTGGTCTATGATTTCTATTGTTCTGCCTCCAGCATAAGGTAATTTAAACATCTTCACCACTAAGAATGTCTTTTCAGTTAACAGGTGGCCGAGGATGGAAATGCTAGTTGAACCTTCTCCAACCATGATCAGCTGATGAGAGTGGCAGACAAGTTTGATGTCGTTTGCTGCAAGTATTGGAATAGAATTTCCTGCTAAACGTAACGTCTTCAGCCTCTGTCTGACTTCCTTGCGCAAACGCGTTTTGTTCAACTCACTCCCCAGGGGTGGAGTCTTGTTACTGGAAACCAGGAGTCTCGGAAGGACTTTTCCGCTTTTTGAGGCTGTTCCTGGTCTGTTCCACATTGATCGGAGTTTCATCATGTTCACAGGTTTTTTGTCACAAGTGTGACAGGGTTTTCTCACAGGATCTGCTAGTCTGCTCTGCTTCCCTGACGATTCCAATGTTCTTTTTTCCTTGTTATGAATACCTTCATTAGAGAGTGTGTTCCAAACTAATGAGTTACTTCTGTCAAATTGTTTCAGTTGATCCTCAATGTACATACTCAGTCCCCTCATATAATCGTTTTTCCATTTTAGCAGTTGTTCCATAAGTAATTTATTGCTGCTGTTATCCGAACGGAGGGGATGATGGGGAGATGATCTTCTTGGTTCCTTGGCGGTTGAAGTCTTCTTTGGGTCCTTTGCTTCTCTCCGATGTTTTGTAATTATTTTTTCTTTCTTTTGTGGCTTTAAAGTTGGTGTCGGACATACTGAGCTGTCGATGTCATTGTTGTCGTCGTCATCCCCGAGTAAACTCATCTGTGTCACAACGTCCTCAACAAGATTTACGAATTTGTCACCAATTTCCGTTTTGAAAGTTCTCTTGGATTTTTTGTTTCTCGACGGTTGATAAGGTGATTTTCTAAAGTCTCTTGGTGAGTTTATTCGCGACCCCCTGTGCTGTAATGGCCTTCTGTTTGGGTAAGGTTGTTTATTTTGTGTAGATTTCGGAATCTTATTTGCCGTAAATTTCTTATCTCGTGGGGATTTTAGTTTCATTTTTGTCCGTTCATATTTTACTTTTGATGTTTCTTTCTTGTCATGTTTGCCTTTTAGCTGTCTTGCTGCACCATGCTTCACCCTTGATGGACTTTGTGTTCTTCTGTGGCATCCAACCGTTTTAGTTGCACTGCTGTGTTCCTTTGCTTTAGGATCTTTCGGTAGTGTTCTGTGAAAAGCCGTCTTTGGTCTTGGTTTTTTCGTTACCATTTTGTTTGATTCTTCCTCAGCTATAAAGCCATTTTCCGTGTTGATGTCATCGTCATCGTGTGTTTCTTCATTTATTTTTACCACTCTACTTGACAGTGTACTTGTTTTGGAAATAGCATTTCTCAGAGGGTCAGACTCTTCTTCATCAGATTCTGAGCCGGATGGTAGATAGCCATCCACAGTACTGCAGTTGGATGGTGTATATTCAGCGTTCGTGTCTGACACTTCTGCTTCATATTCATCATTGTCTGCTTCATCATGGTCATCATCAGAGATGTACTCATTCTTCTCATCTTCTCCCACAGAACTATGATCATCTGGGTCATCTGTTTGACCATCTGGCATCCTCCTTGCAGATGGTGAGAATCTTCCAGAACTAAAAGAAGATTCATTCCCCTGTTGATTATCCATTGTCGAGTGACTAGAACTAGCAGTGTGTTCAGAGACAAGCATAGTACGCACTTTATTCGGATCCAAAACTGGATCATCATCCAAGATACTGTGGTTGCATTCTGCAGATTCCTGAGAATTTCCATGGCAAGAGATGTCACTTTTTGTTTCCATGGTAACTATCCCTGTAGGAACTGTGATCGAAGAGGATGAGGTTGTTGATTTTGAAACGGCGTGTCTGCAGCACTTTTCAAACGGCATGTTCAAAAATTTTCCAGGATCTAAAACGGACTCGTCAAGAATTGCTAGGGTTGGGTGCACATCTGAAAGGCTTCTGGCGGGCAGAGTATGTGATGGTATTCCACTTGAGGACAAGGTTGAGGTGGAAGAGTTTCTGGCGTAAGGGACTTCTATATAATGCACCGCTGATGACATGATAATTTTAACATTGTTGAATGTTAGACTTGTTCCTGTGTAAAAGTAAGAAATCTCAATCAACATCCAAAAAAAAAAAAAAAGAAAGAACTGAGAAAAAGAAAAATGTGTAATAGCATGAAACTGATCATATCATTAATAAATTGTAGACTCTACACAATTTCGAAATGCTATAAGTCTGTTACTAGGTGTCTGACACCTCGGTCAATGGAAGCTTCTTAATTGCCAGATTTTTCAGAGAAATAATTCAGAGAAAAGATTAAAAAAAGATTTCAGCACATAGATACATCTACGTTTTGCAAGAAAAGCCACAAACATGAAATTCTTAATTTAAAAATTGAAAGAGTTATTTATTTAAATAAATATTGTCCACAAACCTGGATAAATTCTCTTCTTTTTTTTGCAATGAAAACCCTTTGCCCAAACTGATCTGTGTACAAAATAATGCTTAGGAACAGTCGCTTGGTGATTCTATAGTGACGTCTTTGTTTCCTCAAGGACGTTGCGACATGACCACTTCGAGCTAAACGCGGGAAAATATTTTTCGAACTCTTTTATGTGGAGATCCATAGAAGTATGTTTGATCACGTGCGGAAAAGTGGAACATGGCGGCGCTGTCCAAATTGTTGGCTGAAAAAGTGACGGCAAAGAACTCAGCGATAGCCGCTGTTCTGGCAGCTGTATCTTGGACAGTATTGCGCCAAGTTGCTTTGGAACATAGACAGAAGTAAGTGGTTAGGTTTCACTAGCGTGATTTTCGTACTGTCTTTTGTAATACCGAATTGATATCAGATATATGTTTGGACACAGTTGATTGCACTTGACTTCGTTGACTTCACAGACACTCCGTCATTCTGACAACTTTTCACAGACACTTTCTCATCGCGTAAACAAAATTAGATTCTGTTTATTTGGGTGGTGGATTTACAAGTAGTGGTGCTCCTCTATGCAAACTATGATGAATGAGTGCATGTGGTTGAGAGCCGTCCTATTTTTTGATCTGGAAAATGTTTAATTGATTCCATATCTAATGAAATAGATTACTAAGTACTCTGCGCTATTGTTTATTGGAAATGTTGACCGATAGTTCACAAAAGGTATTCTAAGATGGATTCAAAGTGACCGAAACCAATGGCAGGAATTCACCAGACCCTAACTTTACGGCTCAGTAATTATGAATGAACGTTAGCAATGAAAGCTACTTTTGCTCCCAAAACTGGACAAACGCAACTTTACGACTCGGTAAATATGAACGTATGTTCGCAGTGAAAGCTACATTTGCTCCCAAAACTGGACAAAGGTTGACCTGTGACAGTGTCGTATGATCGAAACGTGTGTGCGTTTTCATCCTCTCTCAGTGCAGTTGGCCTTGAGAGTATCATTAATTCTCGACTGCAAATTTTCAGGGGACACACAGTGGTTGTTTTAATTTGTGTGAAAACTAACTGCCAAACCACGAATAAATTGTTGTGAAAGAAAATTCTTTCACAAGCATAGATTTATTTCTTGGAATATTTTATCCAATGCGTAAAACATTTTCAGAGAACTGAAGAAAGATGAAGTAGCGATTGTGCTTGCGGAGGTATGTACCGCAAATGTCCCTCATTGCGCAGAAAGTGCGTTTCACATAACGAAATATTTTGGTTACCTTTTTGACACTGATTTGGTTTGGAATCTAAAAATAAACTATTTCACGTATTTAAACGGAAAAGTTAAATTCACATTAAAAAGATAAATTAAAAATCATTATGATAAGGTGTTATTTATCTGCCTTGTATTATGATTTTGAATAGCAGCAATTTAGGCTCAGTCGGTTTTTTTTTGACAGATATTACTTTGAAATTGGACGTAAAGAAAATAATAATCTATGACCGTAGATATGATATGAACTTTTGTTTGTTTTTGTCAGCAAAATAAAACAAAGAAGGACAAAGCTGCCATAGATGCTGTTTTCTTCAAGCGACTGGGCAGAATTTTGAAAATTCTTTTGCCAGGATGGCTTACTCCGGAGGTAAATCAAATTCATTTAAATTAACAATCAAAATTGAAAATTATGTATCAGAAATTAACCTGTCCTCTACGGTTTGATTTGATGTTGAAAAAAATAAATACATGAAGTTTTCTTCTTTTTTTGTCTAGACATGGTACATATTGATGGTCGCCGCTTCCTTGGGAGCCAGGACATACTGTGATATTTGGATGATACAGAATGGAACCCTAATAGAAAGGTACAATGCCGTATATTCCCTTCTGGAAATGATGACAAACCCATTTTGATTGAAATCCTGAGCCTGTAAATGAATGTCCGAAAAAGCTACACAGACCTCCTTGTTACAGAGCTAATCATTGTTGGGTATTCTTCACGTTTCAGTGCCATAATCGGAAGAAATCTGAACCTGTTTAAAGTTTACCTGTGGAGATTTATGCGATGCCAATGGTACGAATGTACATTTGATGGCCATATTGCGGTCGCATTACTGCAGCATGTGCGAAATACTATGTTACATATATCTTTCGTTTTTCTGTTTCAGATCTCAATTATAAACAACTTACTGAAGGTAAGACAATATTTTCCCGGGGAGTTTATCTTATGTTTTCGTAAGAAGTTGCGTTTCAGCAATTGTTATTTGGAAAAGTTTGAAAATTTGCAAGTCAGATTTTGTCAATAAGTACCTTTTTATTTGACAGTTTCATTGTTTCAAATTCTCTAAATGTTCTAATTTCCTGATTTAATTTCATCCTTTCCTCATTTGTTTTGCTTTATTCTTCCGTTTTCCCCGTTATTGTCTTTTTCAGTGAGGAAAGTAGCAGAAACAATGTACATTTTCTTGCAAGCTAGCCGCGGCCCGCACTTGAGACGAAACATCGCTCCGAACCCATTGCGTACGACATGGTGGATGTTAATAATGTATTTCTTTTTTGTAGTACGGATTGAATGAGCTGAAACTAAGATTCCGCACTCGTCTGAGTAACCATCTTTACGAGAAATATCTGAGAACTTTCACTTACTACAAGATGAGCAACCTCGACAACAGAATATCCAACGCCGATCAGCTTCTCACGCAGGACGCAGAAAAATTCTGCAACAGTGTCGGCGATCTGTACTCCAATCTCAGCAAGGTAAGTTATTCCTTGTACTTTTTGGTTGAAAGGTCTGTTTTCATGTAACGTCAAGTTGTAATGTAACTCTCAAAAGTTCCCGTAATAGCAACGATAATTTTGGCCCTTCTTGTCGTCAAAGTTACCGTCACCATTGACACAATATTAAACAGACAAGGTGGCCGATGACGTTACATGTAAACAGGACCTGAGACAAACGTTCTGTTACTTTGTGTGCGAAACTACTAGAACGGTAGATCACCAGTTTAATTGCAGAAACGGATACTTGACTCTTCCTTCGAAGCTTTTTGAAGCGGAAATACTCTTCGGGTGTTTGCCTATCATATATAAAGATTGCTCCTTTTAGGTCAAATATTTGTATCCCTATCAACAATCTGTAAAAGAAAACAAATTATTTTCAAGGAAGAATAAATCATTGACGTAACTGCGTAATATCTGATAACGCGATTCCGCTCGATCAGAAACAAACCACATATATGTATTGCAACACAACATATTGAAGTTTGACATACTTTTCTAAGAAAGTAAAGCTTACTGAGCTGGGAACTCTTCTGTTGCTCCGTTATCACTTATCTTTTGATGGTAAGAAAGACGGATGAGAAAATAATTAAAATCATCCCAATCTATCAATTCATTAATTGTCTGTCAAATGGAATTCGACAAGATTAGGTCGTCGTATTGCTACTTTTTTACCATAAAAAGATGGGTGAGAAGTAATTGAAATAATCGTAATTCATTAATTTATTGATTGTCTATCGAATGTGTATAATGATTTCGAAACCTTGAAATCTCAACTCTCGAAGTCTAAACTACTGTCTTGCAATTTTTAGAGTCGGACTGTATTTAGCACCAAAGACAGAGCATGCCTTGCATTATGAATCTTTATTGATAACGGTCTAAGATTTACAATTTGAAGATGAATAAGTATGTGGGGGTTGACATATGTTATCCAATGAGCTTTCATATGCTTAGATTGATAGCAATTAAGGCAAGCATTGAATCTGTATGTTTAGCATTTCCATCATAATCACTGTTGTCGAAATTGTTACTCCCAGTTGGCATAGTACCCTACATGCCAACCACTGAACTACTTTGTGAGAATTCAACCTAGGACGCTATTTCTAAAGACTAAATGAAACTCTAAAGACATTGAGCATGTTTGCTGAGCTTAGACATCTTTAAGAACTAAATAATGTCTGTGTCTTCTGGTGACTAGACTTTCGAGAGCACCAGAAAATTGTCTCAAATTGTTTATTAAAATATAACTTACAACAGAATAAAATTTCATAAGACTAGGTAGTCATGCTCATGGGATAGTGAACATCAACTAACTGCACACAAAACTCTACTCGGGTGGTTGGGGTCCAAGGGTATTAGGGTCTGGGGTGTGTTGGTCCTGGGGAAGTGTAGGTATAAGAGAGGTTGGGGGTCTAGGGGTAGTGGTGGCAGATGGGGTGTTGGAGTCTAGGTGGTTGTAGGTTGTAGCAGGTGTGTTTCCATGGTAAATTAAATTAAAATTTTGTCAGCAATATATGTCTGTCAAATAGAACTAGGTGCACATGTTCATGGAATTTAGACTATCAACTGTGCACCAAACTCTGCCAGTGGGTGTTGGATATGGGTACTCTAAGTATGAAATCTGATTAATCCTTCCATGGTAATACTGATTTGAAACTTTATTTATTACTGGGACTTCTCATAAGTCAGGGTTTGCAAAGGCTAGTCTTCTGGATGAGGACATTACTATCACACCTTTTGAAAGGGAAAAAGTCAGTTTATTGGGAAGGCTTGCAAAAAATGGGTAATTTTAAAACCATACATTTCTTTATTACTATTAGATCTCAATTTTATCAGCTTAATGTTCAAGCAGTTGTATTTTGAAGGTTTTGTTATTTTTACCACAGTAGTCATTACTTAATTAACTAGGCAGTAGGTTATTTATCAAATTTTCGTAATTGTGTCAAAAATATTGATAGACTAGCAAAATACGGTACTTGCAAGTATGATAAACTTTACTGTCTTTTCCTTAGTTTAGTGCAATAATGTCACACACCAAGTAAGTGTTGTGCATTGCAAATAACCGTTATAATCTGCATAGACCCTGCCATCACGAAATATTCCTAATTTCTCCAAAATATGATATGCTGTTCAAAATGTAAATTAGCATTGAACAAGCATAAATCAGTATATCCGTTTTGAAACCATGCAAAAGTACTCATTTTAAATGTAAAATCGACTGAAGTGAGTTGACAGCTAATTGCTGATTCAAGGATGCTCTACAGTAGCGGATCCAGGATTTGGTCAAGGGGGGCCCAGAAATTTTTTTCCGAGATTTTGCCGACGTCGCACAGCGGAGTCAGGCGAGTGAAGTGAGTGTGTATTGGCTGGGGTCCAGGGCCCGCCTTAGGGCCCTGGAAGCTCTTGCATTTTTAACTGTCAAATATGCAT
>JBCAUG010218278.1:0-19034 GCA_038406175.1 Haplosyllis leylae | reverse complement strand
CGATATTATATCGTAAATGTTCGCAACAGAAACAGAAGCGTTAACGTTAACGTTAACGCAACTATTTTCACCTCTCGATTTGGTCGAGTTAAGACCAGAGAATTGTTTTGAGAAATGGCCTTCTGGGTATCATTAACTTTTTATTTTTCTTACCCTCCTCGGGGGCGTACAAGCTCCAATTTTGCAAGGTCCCCTCTGGCCATCTCCCATTTCCCACTCTCTTGTGCTGTAAATACCGATTTCCCCGACTTTAATGAAGAACTTTTTACAGATGTTTCTAATATTAACGGCTTTGTAGTCTTCTGTAAAAAATACTCCTCTATCTTATGTACATCAATTACAATCTGTATAAGTAAAAAAATGTAACAACATCACAGAGTCTGTATAACTTGTAATATTTCATTTAGGATATTTTCCAATAGATGTTTCTTTGGACATGTGCGTGTGCAATAATCGATAACTACCATATTCCCTTGTTGGCTCATATTTTGCAACAAAAATGGTGTGCAAATAACTAGATCAGCAAATAAACTCAAATGCGTAAAATGTCATTCTTCACAAACTTCAGGTGCCATCGACAACCTGCAGTTGAACTTCATTTAATATCTCATATTTTTAAAATTTCCAAAATAAAATGTTTTCAAAATCTACTAGATTAAATCTCAATCATCTTGAAATTTATGTGTACTTAATAGAATTAACAACACTTAATTGCAGGTTACTGTCTGCGGGGTATGGTATATTTGTGGCACATTCTATTGTCCTGAAGACCCAACTATACTTAGGTCTCACCTAAGAGTAGCAAAATAAATAATGGTCAATAATCAATAATCTAAGGAATGCTAGTGATGCACACACTTCCAGATGCCTTAGGAGCTGCAGCTTGTTACAGCTTGCTCAACTTTGTCAGAGCTTTGTGGCTGCACTATACAGATCAATACAGCATCAGACTGTTCCATCTGAAAGCCAGCTGCAGTGCTAATTAAGAAAATGTCAGACATCACTGGGCAAGTTCAGAGATACTTTGAGACCAATTAACAAGATCTAGATTCTATGTAAACAACAGCTTCAGTCAAATGTATTTTGTGCAACAGATGCAAACTTGATTTACTGTTCTACTTGATATCTTTTGAGAGGAACTTAGTCTGCTCTTGAATGGAGGTCCTTGTCCAAATATTAAAATCTGTTGTTCTGTGATGTATACAAGTTCTTTAAGCATCCAAAATCATTCAGCAGCTCCAGACCAAGTCACAGCGGGTTAACAAAACCACCACTTAGGATGACTTCATCATCACCAATATTCAGGTGCTACTCAAGAGACCCATCATCTTGTCAGTCAGCCCAAATGTGTCACCTAAAACATGCAAAGATAAATTAGTGTCAATAAGACAAGCTGCACTTGAGATCAATGCTGCAAGCAGATTTACTGTAAACAGGTGTAAGTGTAAGGTTGAACACAGCAATATTCAATGCTCTTGTATTAGATCATGCATCTTGTGTTTCAATTTGCTATCCTGGAAAGAGGTATCAAAACAGAGGTAAACAATTGAGCTTGTAGATAAGAATGTTGAAAAAGCACAGAATCGATGGTAAATAGATAATCACAAGCATAACAGCATATTAAAAAAAAAAGAATATCTAGAAGTAGATGTGTTGTAACAGAATTGCTCATTGGTAGTTAATATGAATGAAATTATTCAATTTCTCCATGTAGAAGGAAGGCAACCACTGGATCACAATCAATAATACTGGTGAGAAAGAAAATTGTGTAAACTTATGTGATTGTGTGATGGTGTGAGTCAAACAACAAAGGACCTGATTGGAAACTATATGGATAAAGACAGGGTAAATAATAAAGAACAGTAGGAAAATAACAATTGTTTTGGTGTTTTTGCCATGGCATATGCTCAATTTTTGCTGGAAAGAAAGAATCCTGCTGAATATGACTTCATACATCCTTGGACACATTTGTCTCACTATCTCCCTACTTGATCTCTTCCTGGGACACATTTGTCTCACTATCTTCCTACTTGATCTCTGCTAAAGTTTCTTAAAGTGCTGGCAGAACACCTTCCTGTGGTTCTGCATAAAGAAGTGTACACTCAGTTGAAAAGAACTTTAAACATTTTGTCTCTTGTAAAGAAACTTTTAATAGGTGATAGTTTTAATTTTAATGTTTTAATTGATAGAAAAATTAATTGTTTTCATTTAGTGTATCACTTTGTTTCTATTTGACAATTAAGAAATTTAAAGAAATTAACAGTTATATTAACAAAATTAACAAATGTTTACAGTTGGTGCAGCACTGTTTATAAATTGGCGCCCCAGCTGATAGTTCATATAGCACCGTTTATAAATGGTGCAGGTTGATTGTTGGGCCACAACAAAGTTATTTACATCACCTCTGGTAAAACTCGGGAAATTTTACCAAATTGACTTGCATTCCATTGCGTTTTTAATAATGAAGTCCATTTGCAGTTTCTACACTTTTATATTGTAACTCAGTAAAAAATTATAGAACAGTGTCGTCAGTAATGATCCTCAGATTCCGGGCGTGATGCACTTCTACTTATGTATACCAGCAGTCTTTATTGTAGAAACAGCAAGTTATTACTAAGTTACTGAATGTAAGTTATTAAATGAAACTTTTATTTAATAGAATATTCTTCACAACTCTCATTGGTATTTCACACCTTTTAACACTTTTTTTTGATGTGTGAAATAACTAACCATGACACCTCTCTCACCCTTAATTCCCACCTTTCACACATTCTGAATACACGTCACACCTTCAATCTATAAAATGCTTGTTCCAGCCTGCCTACAGTTTGCTTACGTGAACAGTTCCAATGTAAGGAGCTAGATTCCAACAGCTGAAAGCATTTTTGACCAATCCAGGAGAAGTACAATTTAATTTTGTCACTACCTGTTACTTGACGAAATTATGTTAATATCTTTAATAGAAACAACTATTACACCAAGTCTTGGTAAATCCATTATTTAAAACATTTTACAGTTTGTGTCCTTACAAGCCTTTGGATTCAGAAGTACATCCATAATTAAATATTGGAAATGTTCTGGAAGAAAAAGATCGTTTCAGGCATTTTCCACCTTGCAGGCAGGTTGAAAAGAGCTAATGATTAGAAGCAGTGTTAATAATTTGTAAAAGACCAATGTGTCTATGTATTTCTAAAATAAATACATGCAGATTTAGAGATTTGAAAAAAAATGGCTCGCCCCTCTGAAGATTTAACTGAGAGGAATTCAGATGAAATGATGCCAGTGCTTGCACTATCATTATCTCATTGCCCATGCTTTGGAAATAAGTTTATAATTGTATTTCCAATGTGAAGTGATCTTACACGTTGGCGTCTCATTCCTCCACGTCACCAAAGTAGTCACCATTTCAGTGAATTAGTAACATGTACCTACAGATACTGTCTTTTTACTTCTTGATTTTAAAGTACTTCTACATACACCAACTGTCTTATCAGCTTCAGTGCAGACGTTGTTAAAGAGCCATAATCCACAAACTCATATCACTTGTTCATATTCATCCATGTTGGACTTTTCCTACAACAAAACACATTACTGAGGAAAGAGTGAGAACACGTTAAAAAGTTTCAATTATTATAATAAAAAATAATTATAGTAATATAACATTAATTATAATCAGTGTTTATAGATGGTGCAGCACCATTTAGAAATGGTGTAAAAATATGTTAATGGTTGGTGCAGCTTTGTTTACAAATGAGCGCTCCAACTGTCAGCTGATAGTTGGTGCAGCACCGTTTTTAAACAGTGTAGGTTGATAGTTTGGGCACACCAAATACATTCTTTCAAGAGATATTCCTTGTCCTTTTATGTTAATTTTGCTTTCATGTCTATTGTGCTTAAGTCTTCATCTTCTCAATGTTATGAGGTTTCTGTAAAGTAGGAAATAAATAATCCTGATCACATCAGTGAGGGAGAATCTCTGCTCTACTAATGGGCCCAATCCAATCTTTGTACATTATCTCTAATGTGTTAGTTGTAAATCTGAACTGACTCCCAGGATTCTACTTAATTAAATGTAGACACTCTGCATGAAACCAGTTTTTAATTTTTGCCACAATTTAATCTTTTTGGAGCAATACAGAAAGTACTTAATAACATAAATGACTGAAATTATGTGGAAATATCAAAAATGATGATGACAAACGATCAGTGTTCTTTTGCCCAAAATGAATAAACAGAATAGCTACTCCAACAAAAGGAACTTCAGACACAAGAGTATCCATGCTTGTTTACATTTTCTGCACACAACAATTTAAAAGAAACGGGTGGATCACAATCTACAGGGTCTTTTGCTTTGGGTACAGTGTTTGTGTTGCAACTCCAACTTGGCCTCATTCTACACTTGTGTGACCTACCCCATATGTTTTTGCATTTTTTATAAATATATCAGCCAATCATACTGTCAGTTTTGGACAGAAATTTTTCCAACTGGGTCAGCTGTTTGCTTCACAGAAGGTCTTTTTGGCAAAAGACCAAAGGGAAGCAGCATTCCTCACACAGATGAAAGCATTGTTTTGCAAACAGGCCTCATTCAACAACTTAGATCTGTGTCCACACAGTGATACAAATTCTGGAAATTAAAAACACCAAAAACTATTCCATGTGACATCACGAATTTATGCATCTTTGACCTTTAAAAGCTGCTTTGAAAATGAGTATGAATGCCACAAGACACTTTTGACCATGCTAAGATTTTTATCAACTTTCATACATTCAACGTTTATGCATTCATGTTAACTTTTAACTTTCAAGCAGGAAAAGGAAAAGGGTATATTACAGGTCGAGTACGGTTAATTCGAACTCTTTCGTCAGCAAGGATTTCCTTCGAAATAGGTGGAAATACGAACCAAGCTCTACTCTGTCTATAAATCGAATTTAGTATGGAACTTGTAATTAGAAAATACTTGAATTAATTCTTGATTTGTGGCTTTCTTCGATTTAACTCTTTGAACTAAAGTCAGACCTACTTTGAATAAAGAATGAATCTATGTAGTGCCCTTTTATGTATGCTCCTGGTTCCACATGAAACACTTTTCCTTTGTGTTAACTGTCTTGACATACCATGTACTACATCAACCAAGCATTTCAGGGTCTTGTGTAGGCTGTGTCAACATACAGTGTAATTTAAGGGTAATTCAAAGCATATTAGGGTCTTGTGTCAACTGTATCAATATACAGTGTAATTCAAAGAATTCCAGGATTGTGTGTCTAGTGTAATTCAAAGTATCTAATAATACATTAATACATTTGCAATACCGGATGATGAAAAGTCCATATATATTGTTTTTTCAATGTTTGTCTCGACTGTCATGACATGAATGCTATTGGTTCAATGGTAAATCTATGTTTTTTCTCGACTGTCTCAACACAGTCAAATGAAAAGTGACAAGTAGCCATACAGCATATTTTTCAAGGTTTGTCTTGACTGTCACAATATGAATGCCATTGACTTCAATGTTAAATCTATATGTGTTCTTGACTGTCACAACATACAGTGTACTACATGCAAATGAATTACAACAGACTTCGAATTAAAATTTTTAATTAGAAGTTCTTCTAAGAGTTAAAATCACTTTGATGTTAAGTTAACTGTGTTCGAATTAACGGTGCATTTTAAACATACAATGATAAGAATGTGGCAAAGATCTGGCTTACAATTTGAATTAAGTGGAACTTTAATTTAATCATGTTCGAATTAACCGTACCCGACCCACAAAACTCTCTGAATACTAACTACAAATAACTACATTGTTAAAATTTGATTCATGAATCCCCATTTGAATATTCTCTGTTTCTCGTTAATCTGGGAATCAACGTGAAATGCGTCTTGGTAATTGACGAATGGGAATTGTTGTTCCAGGCATTGTTGTAGTTTCTATTATAAGAATAGATTCTTTCTTCTAAAAAGTCACGATATATTGATAATTGCAGTACTAATATAATCTTCTTGAGAAGCATCGTATTTGGTAATTGTTGTTCCAGGCATTGTTGTGGTTTCTTTCTTCTAAAAAATCATGATATATTGATAAATGCAGTACTAATATACTCTTCTTGAGAAGCATCGTATTTGGTAATTAGACTTTTAATAAGGTACAGATGTTTTACATGTATAGGCTGTAGTGATATAAACTTAGCATGTTAGAAAGTCGAGCCGGAGTGGCCAAATGTTATACAGCGCTGTGCTCGCGGCATGGACAGTGATGGATTCAATCCCCCAACCTCCACCAATGCTTGTGGACACATCTGCAAGTATGTGAATCGAAAAGGCTCAGCTATCATGCTGACCTCTATAGAATAGCAAGCAGGTGTTGCCCCAGAGATGGATCTGATGATCACAGGTGAAAAATCATACAAGGGATCCACACAGGCTTTGAAACCCAGGGCAGACATCACCAGAAGTTCAAAACATGGGGTATTAGTGGCCCCACAAAAGGGACTTGTCCTCCAAAATTTTCAACCAAAAAAGGTTAGCATATTATTAAACCTGTTCACCGAACAATGATGGTTGATCCCCGTTCTCTAAAACAACGAATGAATGTGTATTATTCTCTAAAACACAGGTCGGATTCAGTAGTTAAGGCAGAATCTCAATGTTTTTCAACTGTCATTGCATAAATATAAAAAAGGTTATTTTTCAAACTATAAGACAATGTTTTGTTTAATTTTCATAAAAACAATATACTCTTAAATTTTTTCCAGGTTTTTAGCAGAAGGAAATTATTCCAGTGTTAAATTTTAAATATGTTGCCTGTAGTTTTTTATTTGGCTGATTGGTTCTGACTACATGATTTGAATGTTGGCTAGTGTTGAATGTTTGCAGAGAAAAGATGTTTATGGTCTAATTTTCGGTTAAATATAAAATTTCAGAAGCAAATAGTGCACGTTATCAAGATATTTAAATATATTATCATGTCCTATTGCCATTCCAAAAGACGTTTTAAATAATGTTCACTTAAATGATGTTTGTTCATTTACTCATTTTATCATTGTTTCTATGGATGACTGCCAGGCAGAACTGAGTTTAGGAATGGGCAACTAGGTAGAACTTGAAACTGAATCCGACCTGTTTAAAAGGAATCTCACAAGTGATTTGATGCATTGTTTCCGGCAAAATGAGCCAAGAGGGATAAGCAGAAAGCATGAAATCATGTTAGCTTGGAAGTTTTAACATAAGCAATGAGTTCTGCATAAGTCTACATCAGTGTGTCACGCAATATGGAAATAAAGTGAGCTGCAACATTTAACTAGTCAATGGGTCTTTGTGTGTGGGAGCTGTTTCATCAATTTCCTTTCACAGGCACTAATGCGAAATTGTTTCCTTTATCTTTTCACACAATAACCAATATCGACAAACTATCTGTTGGTGAACCCGCGATTCCCAGTACTTTACATTAAATGAGACCGGTCAGTCAGTCAGTCATTTTGAAGTAGGTAAAAGAGTCTGCCACACATTTTGCGATTGCTCAGAACAATGACTAAATAATAGGAAAGATCATTGTACTGAAAACAACCATTACTGTTACAGCCACAATTTTCATGAATGATACAAATTAAAGATACAACTAACATTACTACCAAAGACAACTGTCAATGACACAACAAGAATTGTTAAGAACAGTGACACATCAAGCATGAATACTTCGTAGCTCCCCATTTTTGTGACTTGACTTTACTAATACTTTACTAATCCAGATAAGAAAGTTGAAGAATTTCCAGTTGGGAGGTCTATTAACCGGTTGTGAAATAGCAGGGGTCCCAGGTATGGCTGAGACTGTATGTTGAACGATGGTTGAAACCTCAAATAGCCGGTCACCTTCTTGATGGGTCTGATGATCAGTTCCAAATAATGAGCAAGATATATGTTCAGTTTACCAGTTTATTCCTAGTTAGTTGAGTCTCCTTTGTGTAGTGTGACCATTTGGTCCAGCATCTAAGCTGTCACACTGTACTATGTGGGGCCTTAAGTACTACAAGCTGGTAGCTTGTGATAGGCTACAATTGACAACTGTCACTATTGGCTAGACACCTCAGGTGGAACCATGGGGCTCCCAACCAGTGAATGTGTAGTCAACAGCAGCACTGGACTTTTGGACCCATGCACAGTGAACAAAACAATAGGTCTACAGAAAGTACTGTATGAAGAAGATAAAAACATTTATAAAGTAGCACAAGGTATCATTAAGAAATGCCTAAACCTACCCAATGTAATCATTACCAAGGCAGGTGCATGAAAATGGTACTGGTTTAGTGAAAGTGTGATTACACAGTGAGGAAATGGTCAAGGAAGTTCTGAAAAATAAAACAAAAATACGTAACAATGACAATGAAGATATAGCAAACCTACTACTCATTAAGCATGTAACACTCCTCTAGAGGTTGCTGGTTCTCTCCATTTAGTCTTTGAGAGCTTATTCAATAAAGACTGTAAATAAAGTGCTCCTTGGTATTCCTCCACAACTTTAGCTCATGAGTAGGCCTATCACTAACTCCTGAAAGATACTGTGGTCTAGGATTGACTGCCTTCTACCCAGCCCTAGTACTGCAATCCCCAGTTACCAATAGATTGTGTCCAGTTCATGAAGAGTAATCCCATGAACAATTGCTGTCACCCCTGGGAATATAAAGTCTCTTTACTCCTCAGAGCCCAACAGTGTATTAGATATTAATACAGTAATATTAGTGACATAAAGAAACAATATAAAATTTATTCACCACCCCAGGTGAATAAAATGGGGAATTGCTTGCTTCCTTATTTCAACAACTGCTTAACTTAATATTATCTAGATCTAAATTAAAATACACAGATACACAGGTTGAATTTAAATTGACATGCGCTGGCCAAAGATGATGGCTTCATGCCCGTTAATTGAAAATATCTAAAATGTGTAATATTTTTGGTATCTGACATTTGCAATATTGATTGCACCAAAAATAAACGCAGTTTTCGGCGTCAATTATGCAAAATAGTACTTCTGTATGTCATATATTGAGGATGATAAATGTATAAAGAGAGTTGAAATTAAGTTTGTGTCCTGGCATCCTGACGCAAGTTGCAGACCCCGTGAGCAATGACCAGTGTAATTTTGTAAATCTTCAAAACCATATTAATCCAGTTTTTGTCATTGGCAATTGGTTTTTGAATTTCATTTCCCATTCCAAGTATTTATTTTGTAAATAACGGAGATCAATTCCCCACTGGATTACTCTATTAATTTGACATTGTCTCCATACCAATCAAAAAGAATATCTCGAGAGAAAACCCTCAGATAGAAAACAGAGGAATTGCATTAGTAACTATTGTACATAGAAGTCCTTCGGTCTACGTGAGAATAATCATCAATTAGGGCATATTAAAGGAGTACTGTTCAACCCACAGCGTTGACACAGAATTTAACTTTTAACACCACACGGATCATCTAAGACTCTTTACTGAGAATGTAGGAGGAACACTGCAGTGAAGTAAGGAGTGACAAAAGATAACTCTCTGGACATCCAGTGTCTCACCTTACGTTTCAAAATTCATGTCTTTCTATGCATTCCATGGAAAGAATGGAAAGAAGTGATACACACTCAGAAGAAATCAATTCCAATCCAGAATTTACACTGCAGAACATTTTCATAACTACCTGCTTCTTTTCACTTTGTCTGGTTGAGAATGGAAATAACTGTCTGAATGATAATCTATTAAGTCATGTGAGGACCTTCCGGCTGCTTCGTCATTTTTGTGGAACCAATTTAACTAAAATTACAAATGGGGAAACATGTTACAGATGTATTGTGGAAATGTCACGAGCAAGGACAAAGTACCAGTCAAGCACGAGCAAGTTGTCCTCGTGACAAAATTTTCCAGAATTTGATTTCATGGCATTTCAATCTGATTCAATTTTACAAAGAAAAAAAAACATCCCTCAGCAACTCACTACACGAAGATGGCAAACATGAATTTGAGAAATGACACTATATCATCATTATCAGAGAATACCATGGGATTTCTTTTGAGTGAAAGCTGGTTTGACCCAAAGGAAATGTAATATGAATAGAAGTACGAGAATGTATTTGGTAGCAACATCTGAACAAATACATTGGATGTATGTTTTCCCATATTTTGTGCTCAAAGATTGATATTTAAAAGTCAGTTTGACGTTGCAATTATTTTGTCACTGTGATTTCATAATATCTAATATCAATGTCATTCAGTAATTTCTCATTTTTATGCAACACAATAGTTGTTTGAGGAGCAGAGAAATGTTTGAATACAAAAAAAACGAGTGTCCTGCCTGTCAACTTTCGTCAGAGATTATGTGATCTCACATTTCAACCTGTGACAAGCAATCCCACCATTTTAATTTATTTGTTACTATTGATTCTTCTATTGAGAATTTTTTCCTAGCACTGGGGATTTTCATGAAAACAGGAAGTCACTGTCAGTTATATTGTCAAATAATAATATACGGGGGAGAGTAGATGTGATTGGTTAATTGAAAAGTCTTGTTCGTGAGGGGTAGAAAAATATTAATTTTCTTTTTTCTGCATTCAAGTTTCAGTTTGAAATGTGGAGAGTATAAAGACATTCATCTAGATACCAATCTTCTGTCACTTCTTCTTATATACATGCAATGAATGAACCTTTCTGATAATTTCACATTATGCGCTATGCACTGTAACCGAGCAGGTCAATTAAATTAAGCAGCTACTTGGGCATGACTTACATTGTAATGGCCACATCTTAGGAGCTGCTATTCATTGTGCATCTGCAAATGATCTCAAGTTGAATTTCCATTAGTATGAGAAATGCCTATCACCAAGTCGAATTTCAGATCTGAGCAATTTGAAATTGGTAGAGTAATCAAAAACCATAACTCAACCACTTTACTTTTACTATTCTCTTTTGAAAATTCGTTACTGATTTTGGAGTACAGCATGATAAAATGTCTTCAGACTATGATGCAGGATTTTCTTTGATATGCCTCTGTATCATATCTTTGGATGAGAATATTATTAGGTTGTCCATGGAGATGCCAGCTCACTTCTCTGAGGCCGTTCTGCATGAGATCTAAATGGCATTCTTAGGAACTTGTAAACTCCCATGATTCCTTCGAGACTGTAATTGTAATTTTTCCACCATTTCCAACTGCCAGAAGCCACTTTTTAAGGCCAATCTGTGAGAAGTGATGGGCATCTAGCATTCATGTCATGACTTCCTGCTTCTATGACTTCTTTGTTCTCTCATTCACCCTAAGAAAATTTCAATGAGCCATCAAATGGCAATTCTCTCAGGAATTTCCTGTAAATATTCCCCAGTGCCATTTGTGAGTGGGGGTACTATCACTGGAAGCATTCAATACACCTGAATGTCCGTCTTTTTTTAAATGTTTTCACCAGTGCTTTCGATCTATGTCTGACCACATGGATAGGTTCTGATGTTGCATTCCTAAATGCCTTTCAGCTCAGTGTAACACAAGCAAGTCCTCTTGTGTGGCCGCAAGAGGCGTACCGCCCGCAGCATAGTAGTACCCGTATCCTGGTATGAGGGTATCCCCTGTCCTGGCCGGGGGGTTACACTCTGTCCTGTCCAGACGGGTATCCCCTATCCTGTTCAGGGGGTAACCCCTGTCCTGTCTGGGGATACCCCCTGTCCTGGTTGGGAAGTCCTCACGAAAGGACCTGGGACCAGAGGCTTGGAAAGGACCTGGGACCAGGTCATGGTACTCCTGCCCCCAAGCACAGACACACCTGTGAAAACATAACCTCCTGGGTGGTAATAAAGTCCATTCAGCATAGACATGACTTTAGTTTAAGCCTCATCATCACGATCTTTTTGGTATGGTGATGAACTATAGCACACCCTTCAGCTGTATTCTGCTCTGGTCAGGCAAGATACAAGCTATCTTGAACTGGTATCCTGCTACACATCAAGTATTAATGTTCATACTGAACTGTACCAGTTCTAAATTAATGCAGTTCTAAATGAATTTATCAGAATGGAGAAACCTGAAAATGTACACAAACAGTTATGATTATGAAGAGAGTTTCACACAACATGAGAAGACAGTGGGATGTATTAAAAGAAATACAGATTAGCACACACCTTTGTAAGAAATGATATCAACTGGAAAAGATGGTTAAATTCTTAACATCTTTGAAGATCCTTCTGTTACAATTACTCTGTCTTTTAAAAGACATGCAAAAAGTCTTTCATGATCATAACAATCAATGAGGTTTATGAGAAATATATCATGAAGAAAAAGTTGTCAGGAGAAAGGATTGTATCTATTTCTACATTCTACACACTGAAACCAAGAGGACAAAAGTGAAGAAGGTTATTCCTTACAACATCTGTACCTATGATACATGCAGCAACTACTCCTTACTTTGATAGCTGATCATGTGACAGGAGTATCAAGAAGAGCAATTGAAGCAGCCTGTTTCCCACAGAAGAAGATGGTAATGATGAAACCAGGTGTGATGTTCTGAAATATAACAGAGATTGTAATTTCAGGATATGTGCAAAATGTAATGTGGAAACAACAATAGAAAAAAAATAAAAGCTCAGAATCCCAGTATGACTGGACAAGAAAATGCACCCTATCTCCATCATTTTCAGACATACTGAAAAAATTGTAACCAGTTAGTAAATCTGCAAGTGGTATGTTTTGCAGAAGATTTATAGCATAATGCCCATGCTGAGAAAACCTTTGAAGAGGTAGAAAAAGACTACCTTCACTAAATTGGAGTATCAGTGAAATTCATTTGTCAGTGATCAGATAACTGTTCCAAAGAATATAAATCAAGATTTACATTTTGCCTTTTTGTCAAAGTCCAAAATTCCAACAATGAGAAATTTCTATGGAGAGAAACATGTAAAAAGTGCTGCTGATGGTATAATAGGAAGACTCAAAATAAAAGTGGACCAAGATGTCAGAGCAAAAGTTGAAATTGAAAGAACCCAAGAATTACATGATCACTCCTTGGAGAATTTAGAAACAAAAAGGTAGAAAGGTTATCAGCACTACAGAAGACATTACATTCTTTTTGAAAAAATAAGCAGACCACCAAAGCACCAGGAACCAAAAGTAATAAAAATACTAAGAAAATTCACAACATAAAGTCAATATACACACATGGCATAATGAAAAGAGAATCATCATGCATGTGCAATGGATGTATGGAAGGCAGTGAATGCAAAAATAGCCACTTAGTTATGCAATGGGAGCAACTGAATTTATTTGACAAGAAGGGAAAACCAATTAATAATAGACACTGGCCACAAGGACAATAAAGTTACACCCATGGAGATGACAATGTAAAGTAGTCCAGAGAAAGACCAAAGAGGATGAAGAAGTAAAGTGTTGAAGTTAATCCTCATGTTAGTACATCACACACAAGAGCACATGCACCCCCTACAAGTATGTCACACCACACAACAGATAAATGTAACCAAAGAAGGAAGTCCAATGGACTAAGGTCATGGTTAGATGTTTCTGCTGAACTTCAGGATTGTAATGATTATCATCATGTTGACAATGTTGTAAAGAAAGTGGAATTAGTTCAAAGGATATCCTTACCAGAAATTCCACATCAAACTGGAAAGAATCAAATTCATGAGATTTCAATGGTCATGTACCCAAATGAGGTTATGTACCAATTAAAGCACATGGTGATGGCAACTACTTGCCCAGGACACTAAGCTTGATTGGTCTTTGGTACTCAAGTGGAATCTTCAGTGGCTAGATCTATGATGCTGGGGAAGGTGTGGGACACAAAGACTTCTACCTGGATAACCTGTACCTAAATCTGGGCAGTACATTTCTAATCAATTTAGTGGCTTGCCATATCAATTTTCCCAAAAGAAGGAATGATTGAAAAGTTCAGATGTAGAACAAATAGAGTGACAAACCCATTAAGACTTCATCTGAGACAAACCCACTGTTGGTATTATGTGGACAAAAATGTGCAGATGTTCCAGTTGTTGATCACTTTGTGCCAATATTTAAGCTGTAAGTAGTTCCCAGAAATAGTGTTATGTGCTCCCATTTAGTTACACATGGGGTTGTTTCTTGTTTTCTTGACAATTGTTTGATACGTGCTGTCTGTCATAAATTAATAACTATAATACATTGTTATTGTATTACATTTGTGCTTCACATTATGTCTTCACAGCTACAGCAATGAGATGTCATCAATTGTTGTCTTGGATGATTCATCACCAGGAGGGTGATCAGATATGCCAAACATCAAAGAACAAATGTAAGTCAGCTCCCAAAAACACTTCAAAAAGGCAGAAAACAAGAAAGGGAAGACAAGAATGATAATAAAACCAGTGAAGATAATAGTAAGATCTAAAAGAACAGGTTGCAGAAGTCATCTAACATCAAAAAGAAATCATAGAGGAAGAGAACATAATGTACAGTTGAAGTAAATGGTATCAGTGAAAGCAGCCTTGAAAAGATATGGGATGAGGTCATGCAGGAGTTACATTGCCAGACAATCTAAAAGTGCATTATTATTTTGAAGTCTTTTGAGGCCAAACTGCAAACATACTTTAATATAAGAGATCGACACGGGTGTGTACAGTCGGTGATGGGATGAAAATACATGTAGTTAAAACACAGAGAAAAGATTGCTGGAGATGTAGGCGGTACCAGTGAGATTGGACAATGTGTGTGAATGCAGACATAAGAAAGAGCAAAGAGAGATATGCAGCCAATGACAGTGAGACTGAGATATGTCAAAATGAAAGTGACGGAAGTGGATATGTATCAGAAGAAAATAAAGATAGTGTAAATAGTGAGAAAGAAGGTGAAAGGAATGACAAAGGTGAAAATATTGAGAGAATACATAACAGAACGAGGTTGAAGGTCAAAATGAAGTGAGTGAGAAAAACAAGGAAGGGAAAGTAGATGGTAAACTAGATTGAGTGTAAGGTATGCAAAATGGATAGTTTAGAGGTAGAAGAGAAAAAAGACAGCTCACACAACGATTTGAAAGAAAGTAACCCTGAAAAACAAAACAAATAAGATGAAAGTCAAGGGAAGAAGATGAAAAAGTAACGCATAAAAGGAGAGTGAGGAAGGAAGTTAACAATGAAAAGGCTGAAGATACCATTGACATGGACACAGAAGTGACAGATGTTGTTAGAAGAAAGAGGTTTGAAGGCTTTAGCAGGGATAAGAGAGAAAGGATGGTATTAATAATCTTTATCACCAGTGAAGTACCTTTATACCCAAGGAAATTAATTCAGATGTGATTTTAAATTTCACTGTTTCACTTTTTCGTATAATTAGCTAAACACGTTAAAACATTTGACAACCACTTCACTTTTTATTGCTTTTTCGTGACTTGCATTTTCCATTTATTTACGAACACAAAATTATTTTTTTCAGCAAAAAAATCCGTGGACGACAAGATTGACGCTTAAAATTGATGCTTACATCTTTTCGCCAGCTTGACATCAATATGAATAGATATGATTGGCACATTTTGGCCGTCAATTTTACTTTTTAGCAGAGCTGTTCTAACAGCTTTGCTCTTTAAATAGGAGAGAAATTTTGGGTGAAATCTCACAAAATCTCACAAGTTTCGTCTGCTAGCCAATGACACTTGTGAGATTTCAATGAATCAAGGCTCCTGATTGGTTAATTAGGGTGGTCACATGACTTTGGAGTGAGATTTGACTGAAGTGGTCAGTCACACATGTGGGCATAACAGGGAATAACATGGCTAATAATAACAACCAGCTGATAGAGAAGATGAAGAGCTTTCCAAAACTTTTCACGGATTGAAAATCAAACCATTATTAAGGAAGTTACAGGTGTTCAAAGATTAGTAATTTTTTGACTTCTAATAGCAACTGAAGTGACATAACTTCTTATGTCTTGGTGTCTACATGGAAACTATGTAGTGTTCACATGGTAACCACATTGTGTCCACATGGATACCAGATGGTGTCCATGTGGTCACCACATGATTTCCATGTGGACACCATGTGGATTCTATTTGGAAACAATGTGGTTACCACATGGAAACCACATAGTTTCCATGTGGACACCATGTGGTTTCCAGGTGGACAATACATGGTTTCCACATGGACACCATGTGGTTTCTATGTGGACACAACATTCCACATGGACACCATGTGCTATTCAGGTGGATACCACATGGTCTCCATCTGGATACCATGTGGTTTCCATGTGAACACTATGTAGTTTCCAGGTGGACACCACATGGTTTCCACATGAACACCACATGGTTTCCACATAGACACCACATGGTTTCCACAAGGACACCATATAGTTTCCAGGAAACCATGTGGAAACCAGCACAAAAAAAAGCTCTGCATGAAGCCATCTGGCTTTCTTGTAGTATATTCAATCAGATAGCAACTTATTTAAAAAATAAAATAAATTTAATATGATACATATCTATGCTTTTCATTGATAAAAGTAAAAAATTACCATGTAACTAGTATACAAAAATGTTAAAAGCAAAATAATATAAAAATGGTTGTAAATATTTGGAAGAATTATGACTCCTGATTAATTATATCCTATTTCAAGAAAAATTTCCATTAAGTTTTTCAATTTTAACTAAAAAATTTTTTATTACGTGACAAATGACAAATCGTTACTTTTCACTTGCCAGAAAAGTGACGATTTAGCCATCGTCATTATTGCTGGCTCGATAGAGTCAGCTTATTGATTTCAAAGGGGGGCACATAGTTTTCTGGGAAATGCCTGTGGCAATTTTATTATAATTAGGCCTATTTTAACCTGCATTCATTGGTGGGGATTTGTTTACACAGAATGTTGTATTGACGTCATTTATGTGCCAGCAATTGGGTCAACGACGCAAAGTCTTTTTTGACATTTTTGGTGTCAAAAAGGTTGATAGTGACAATGGCTAAATCATCACTTTTTTGACATTTTGTAAATATTATTGTCTTTAGTAAAAGTGATGATTTGTTATTTGTCACATTTGCTCAACTCAAACGCAAACGCAAACTCAAGCTGAACATTCACGCATGTAACTGGAATGTCCGGGCAATTTTTTGACGATATTTTTTTGCTCTTTCCTGTGTGAAGATCTATCAGATAATCTGACAGAAACGTGTATCGTGAAATATCCGAGTGACTGCACGTGTAAATGGATCTCTTTTGGTTAAAATATGATTCAACTTAAGTTTTAATTGTTTGAATCATTCAGTGGTTACATTATATTCTCCACAAAACTTTAAGAAAATGGCAAACTGAAAGCAAAAATGTTTTGATTTTTGAAGAAAAAATTGTATTTTACACACTTTTGTTAATCTAGTGAACATGGTTTTGGCGCGGAAAAAACACTGATTAATTGATGTCTAATTCACTCTTTTATAGTAGAGGAGCTCAACGGGATGAATAAAGTAAGGGGGATTCTACCAATCTAAATTGAAAATGAAAACCTAAGGTCTGCGTATTTATTTGTGCAGACCCTGATACAGAAGTTCTTATTTGAGCTGTTCGAAGAGTTGATCCACGGGGAGATCACAGCTCGCGCGCGGGACGTGGTAGTTCTTCGGCTGAGTCGCCTCGTCCATCAGCCGCAGCGCCACCTCCGTGTCCGCGTACATCTGCCAAGACATGCACCTGAAACAAAAACAAAAGTTCATCTGAAAGTAGGATGCCCTAAACTGGTTACGCATTGGTCCTACGTAAGAGACTGCGATGGCCATGTAAAGGCACGGTATTGTTCACCTGACAGATCCTCCCATGAATGAAACCTCCCCTGTGTCCACTCGCCCTATCTTCTTGTTGCCCTTGTGAGCATCAATCAGCTAAAATAAAAGGGAAAATATGATTGGAAGGTTTTGGAAGAGGAATCAAAGCTTATTTTTCCCTAACTTGAGCTAAAATTAAGCTCATATTCACAAGATAAACTCCACAAACTGAACAAAGGGTTTTAAATTTAACATGATATTGACAATGTTACGATACACACGTTATATTGTTTATCGTTGTTCTTGTTGACTGACGCGAAGGAAGGTACGTAAAGTCCAAGGTCCGAGGCTAGCAAGTTTATGGTACTTCCGGTAGCAGAAGTGAAATGGTCTACTACTTCCCGTTTGGACCTCTGGTGGTCTGTATCAGAACTAACCAACCCTCTGAATACTTTCAGCAAGCTTTGCGCCTCTGATTCTCTTTTCACTTCTTTTTCATCTAACAAAATATTTTGATAATAGGCTGCAAAAATTCTTTTCAATACAGGTAAGATGTTCTTAACAAAAATAATAGCTGAAAAAGTTCATTTTGGCTCTATTCACATTGAGTAAAAGAAAAGGCGAAAAGGACATCGTTTCCCAGTGTCACATTGCATAAACGTTTTGAGACTCCAATCGTACCGAGTTGACGCGTTGACGCTTCGAAAATCTGTTAGGATTCAGGAAAATTTACAAACTGTGATTTTTGAATTGTCCAGAATCTACGAACAGCATTCCAAGTTTGTTCAAATTTGAAATATAATTATTTTATATGTTTGATCATTCTCAAATACATTTTCAAAAATTTACAAAAAAAAAAAAAAAAATTCCCATTATGAAAATTTGTGATGGCATTGTCCGTATCCGCAGGGTGATCATGGGATGCATCTCAAGTTGCGTTGAATCCATTTGTATGTTTCTATTTTAAATTCCCCACCGACTGTAAACATTTGTTTGAAAAATCATTCACAAGGAAACACATTTTTTCCAAGTTTTGTTCCTTTGAATTTAGTCTCTAACAAAGTTCGTATCCACAGTGTGATGATGTGAATGGTGCAATTAAATTCAACTTTCTCCTCCGCGTAAATAGGCCCTCAATTTTGTATTCACTTTTTAGTTAAAAGGTGAGATATGAGGCGTTCTACGTAACTGTGTCATCATCACAATGAATTCGTGACGGATTTTGGAAAGTCAAGTGTCATGGAAGCACTGTGAAAATGTCATGAAAATCTCTATTTTCTCTGTA
>JBCAUG010218168.1:0-19036 GCA_038406175.1 Haplosyllis leylae | reverse complement strand
AATTTTTGCAGATGACACTACCCTATTTAACAAAGAATTTACTTCCAGAGTAACTGAAGCATAGTATGCATGAATTAATAAGATGGCTCAAATTAAATTATTTAAGTGTCAGCATTTCTAAATTTGTGATATTTAGTGATATTTAAAAATAAAAATAGAAATATGCATGTGGTGTAAGAATTACACATGCCGGCTCGATGCATTCTAGTTACAATTCCCAAAGTACATAAAAATGACGTCATGAACAGAGTTCAAATGGTGTCTCATGACGTTGTTAAATGATGTCACAGCATTGTGTGTAAACAAATTCCAGCCAATGACTGCAGGTTAAAGTAGGCCTGCCTAATTATCATAAAACTACCAGAGGCCCATGTTAAGGGCTAGGACAGGATGTTAAGGGCACGTCAAAGTAACCAATAAGGTGACTCTTCAAGCCACCAACAAATTTCCTTCATAAAAGAAAACACCAATCAGTCAATGTCCAGATAGATACTTTATGATGCAATCTTTAACGGTTAGTTGGTATTTCAACATTGGCACAAATAAAGTAATCAGACTTTAGTAGAAGTAAAATCCGGATTGCGTTATTGTGCTCGTGGGGAATTGTGTGATTTAATGTTCTTCAGCTTTAAGCTCAGTGATGAAAGGTTCTATTCCTACATTGATTCAATCTCTATTTCCCATATGAGGTAGTCCGTGATTTAATTCCAGCTGGGTTGATATTATTCTTCACAATGTAGTAGCTGGCTTACTCCATTGAAGTTTTTCTTTCACTTCTCCCTACTGGCGGTTTCAATGCCAAAAACCAAAATCACCATCAAAATAACTGCTTTAGACAATCTAGACAACCAAATTGAATGAGAACAATTTGAAAACTTCATTAATTGAAATTTAAACCTTCCCAAATGCGTAATGGAAACTTAAACGTTTCGCATTTGGGCATAATTTAGAAAACGGCTGCGTAATACAAATTAGAGATATCTTTCATTACAATAACGTGAGTGTCTTGATAAGTGGTTTGCAAGTCACAACAGTAACCCAATTTGCTTTAACCAATTTTCTTGGAAGAAAGCTCATGATTGCATAAGTTGTATTTTGGTGTTATGTGTCAATGGATTGGCTGGGGACCTGCATACCTAGAAGCAACATGGAATCAATACAAAGAAGCCAAAGCGACTTTTCGGAGAGCAAACGTTTGTCATCGTGCCAGAACTTTGGCAATTGGATTATATTTTTTAACGCCACAGACTAATCCCCGTGTAATTGCGACCACTGCAGCCAGCGGATATATTTTCTGAAATACGTTTTGCGGTGCCAGAAAAGTTCAAAGGCAAACATTTCTATCCTTGCTATTTTGCTCCTTCAATTACAAATGGTATTAGCAAATTGCCTGCAATAATATTGGAAGGTGTAATGCAAATTGTTTTAAGACTTTGCGGAAAGGATTCAGTTGATCTTTATTCTATCAACCTTAATTGTGAAACGCATTGTTGGAGTAAAGAACATCATAGCTGATAGCTTACAATCCGTGTAATATATAAACACATGTTTATATTCTGAAATCCATCACTTAAACTCAAGTTTACTAATCAAAGTTTTGTCTTAAATATTTTAAAGATATTTTGCTTTAGAGCTTGTAGAGTAATCAATACTTTTCAATGGTAGTACTTGTGTCATTTCAACATATTTATCAACGTGTCTGATACCCTGAATATCCTTTTCAGACCTCCGGACCTTTCCTGAGAAACATAGAAATCTGTCGCAGATTTGCAGTGTGTCATGCTTTCAAATCAATATGACCAATTGAGACTAAAAGCCTATTTGTTTGTCAGGATTTCCCTATCCTGAGTGCTTTCATGAGAACAATATCTTTAAATAAATATTTAACAGCCTTTCCTTCTGTCCTTGCAGGAGCAAAAAAAAAAGCATTTCTGCTTGATATCATAAAGACTATCTGCGGGAAATTAATCAAATATTTCCCTAAGGGTTCCTCCGAAAAATATATCTTACACTTGTTTCTTTCAGCAATAGTCTTAGTGAGGCTGTATGGAGAAACCATCTCTCCCGTGAGAATAGTAACATGGAAATATATTGCTTGCAGAGCCATGCAATTCCCTTTTCTTTGGGCAATTTCTTTGCCTAGTTAGATGGATACTTCTACTCTTAGATAGTGTCAAGATTGGTGCAATATTTTTCTTTCAAAATGTAAAACAATGTTTTTTCTATTGTTTCGATAAAACAATTCAGGAAACACACCGAAATTTGATTATGCAATCTTTCCATGCGTCAATCAGATTTATTCACATTTACATCAAGACACTTCAATAAAAAAAATTACGGTGGCGCATATTGACCAAACAGAATTGATGCTATCACTTGGCCTCGTAGGTGTCGCAACCAATTTCACAAATTGGAAGAAGTGTTTGTATGTTGTATGTTTGTTTTTCCTGAAAAGCCACGAACGTTGAAGTTTCGAATACAAACAACGACCTCTATGACATCAGCCTGATGATTCAAATCCTGATTGAAAAGTTACCACCAAGTGTAAATCATGGGGACCTTCCACCATGCGAATAGTCATGTAGGTGATGTGTAAGTGTAGAAATTCACTCTTTTTTTCTATGGCATAATGTTCCAGATGGAGATGTAAAATTTAAACACAAGGCAGCTGCAGCAATCTTGGGAAGAGCTGCGGGAATCGAACGAAGACCAGCCTTCTTCCTAATTGCTTAAGTAAAGTCTCTATTCACACAAAGCATCTCGTGGGACAGATTGGATTAATGTTTTCTCCCGTGAATTGATTCGATAAATTATTGAATATTCTCTGCAAGGTATTTTGTCCAACACAATAGGCTTTCATCTTCGGTGTAGGCTTTTAGTGTTCTTTGCAGGGAAGATTAACTGGAAGCATTGCCGTTATTTATTTATAATTTCATCTCAACTGTTTCGCACCTTCGGGTATGCCACCTTGGAAAAGGTACCTTTTCAAAATTTCAATCATTTGCTGACATCCACAAGAAGATTCATAACTAAATAAATGAAATATTAATATCTGGCCATTAACAATTATCAAATATCGCAAGTCCCGGAAGGATCGGACAGATTGTTACTTAGAAAAAGGAAATCATGTCTCCACACTGAAAGACCTTTACGCTTTATTTGTTTTTTAAAAAAATTGAGAATTGAATTGAAACACATCACGTCAAGTTTACCGTATTACCTCGATTTCTTATTCGGTGCAATGTGTTGACAAGACTGAAATAAACACTTGAATCCAGGCAAGCTTTCGTCACTTCTTGTGATTCCTTCAATCTGCGGTCAGTCATCAAAATAATCCCCGGGATGAGGCAACATAAGGCAACAATGCAATTCCAGCAGCAATATCTGTGTACTGTTTATAGTACTCATGGGATGGAGTGAGATTTAATGTTGCTCAGCACTAAGCTCAGTGATGAAAAGGTTTCTTACAGAATGTGATTCAATCTAGAATTCCCTCGCGAGCCTCTACCTCAATTAATTCCTGGGTCCGGATGAATCTATTCGAAGAATATTGGATCCACTCTTAACACCACCTCGGCTATGGCAGCTTTATTGTTATTTTGTTTCTTTTGTAGTGGTGGCCATAATGAGATGATAAAGGAAGATGCATGGCACATAGAGTCCATGACTTCATCATGATTTCACGTTTTTATCTGTTCAAACTTAGTTGCGTCATGTTTAAAGGTCTACCCACATCAAGCGAACGCGAAAGCGATTTCTGGTCAATGGCTCCTGGACCCATTGGAAGCAAAAGCGATTTTGCTTGGAAGGAATACATGGATCCCTACAAGGTTACACACACCAAGCGAAAGTGAAAGCATAAGCAGAAGCGAAATCTCTTTCGCTTACGCTTGGTCTGGGTACACCTTAACTCGTCGGTCAGGAAATCCATTTAGGAATCTATGTAAACAAATTAATTTGAGACTGTATTCCAATTTGGACGCCGAAAAAGTTGGGTTAACTTCGGTATGTAACGATTTGCTCGACAGTTCTTGTAACCTTCCAGCAATTTGGCAAGTTGCACCCATTTGAAAGCACCTGCAATAGTTTTACACCCACGACAACCATACACCACAAACACCATAACGCGTTGGGAGATGATCAAACTATAGTTAAGCAATTGATCAGTATTATTCTGTTATTGTTGGAAGTCTCGTAAATACCATTAACGTATTAGACTGTGACGATAAGTAATAAAAAGCAAATGCGCTTTGTTAATATAACGTACTGCGGGTAGAATTTCTCATTCAACAAAAGTAAAATAATCACATCTAAAGGATGGGAAATATATGTTTTCAGTCTGTTCACATCGGGGGGAGGTACCCCGCCACGGATGGGGTGCCCCCCAGCCAAGTCAGGTTGGGGTATCCCCCAGTCGGATCAGGTTGGGGGACCCCCTCCCCAGCTAGAGTTGAGGAACCCCTCCCCCCGGCATACCCCCTCCCCAGGATAGGACAGCAGAACGATCAGTTGCTACGTGGTGGGCAGTATGCCTCTGGCGTTCACGCAGGAGGACTTTCTTGTTTTATCAAGTGAAATCGTATAGGCTTGTTTGATGAGAGGATTTACAGGAGGATTTCACATCGCCTTGCCAGCGATATGATTCTAAAGGTAGAATTACATTGAAGTGAACACGAAAGCGAAAGCGAAAATTCCTTTGATCTTTGCCACTATTCAATATAAACACACAACTAAAAAAGCTGTGTATCCATCCTAAGCGATGTCGCTTTCGCGTTCGCTTTCGCTCCAATGTAATTCCGCCCTAATATTGCGGAGAGACTGTGGGAAAGCCACAAAATGAACGTGTCCCTGGAGTGACGTAACAAGAGGACTCATTACGTGCAGAACCGTGCAATTCTCTTTTGTTACACAGGTGTACGCACCGGTGTCACCACATAAACTTTCCAGCCATGTTATTATATTCCATTATAAGTTACTTCAGCGAGATTGGATTCAAAAGATATAAGGGGTATTGTTCGCTTATTAGTCACAGGAGGATTTTTGCTTCACACAGGGAAAGAAATATGATGCTGCTTCTTTTGAAATTCAGTGCAACATTAAATACCTGCCTACCTGAGGTTGAAAGTGAGTATCGAGCTAAAATTAAATGAAGTTAGATTTTAGATAAAAGTCATTTTTTAAAATAAGTATATAATATAATCGTCTTACTAGCAAACTCTAGCATTCTTTTTATTTACTTAGATAGAGAAGAGGAAAGTATTATAAGCCATTGGAAATTTCAAACGCGGAGAAGTAATTCATTCCTAGAATAACTACATCGGGAAGGTACAGACAAAGTCACAGATACTTTGTCAGTGAAACTCTGTTATTTTCTTCCATATTCCACAGATAAAATTGCTGCATAACAACCAAATCATTTTTGACTTTTTTTTATATTATCATTTATGACAAACGCATAATGAATTCTGCAAATTACTCAAGGTTTGTTAAACAGCTTGTTGATGTAAAAGAGTGCTATTGAGTGTCTCCCTGATTTTTTGGCATCAACAGATACAGAATATGATGAGCAACAATAGGTGTACCTAGTGTAAATGCTTTGTAATGGAAACAATAGAAGTGCATTGATCACTATTTCATCTGGTCTTTGATCTGCGAGCAGATTTCAGCTTCGCTCTTTGTGCAGACATTTCATGCTAGAATGACATCCAATATGTCATTATAGTTACCTGACTGCATAAATTGATTATTCCATTTGGCAGGGATTCATAGTCCTGTTACTTTTATACCTTTGTAGGTTCTTTTATTTTTCCACGTTGAAGGAGTATTATGTTTTATTATGAGCACATATATTTGAAAGATATTTTATGCAGAGTTACTGTATCAGCACCACCTACTCTGTAATATCTGAAGTGTAAAATTTTCTCAGCACAGCAAATTATCAAGGAAAAGGCGCTTCTCCAATGAACAGAAATTTCCCTAAAATGCTTTAACACAAAAATAAAGCATTAGACATATAATCTGTGCAAGTGTTTCGTGACTTTATGTCGTAAAGGGATATCAGTGAAATGGCTTCATCGGGAATTTCTCCGGTATAAATTTCGAGACACTTAAGCATGCCAAAACGAATGGAGAGATTCGTTTGGAAGATAATGCATGAGAAATTAGCCACTTAGAGAAAAATACTATATTATATAGGGGCGCTGTAACGCGACTTCTAATTGGTTTATCAGCTGGGGGACCTTACTTTATCTAATTTTTTTAATACCTTGAACATTTTTAATTGGTCTGAAAATTATTATACACCTCGGCAAGGTGTATAACTTTAATTTAGCCAATGAATTTTTGCGTTACATTTCAGTGTGGTGTATAAGAAAGCATCAACCAATCGATGCATTTTAATACAAAAACAATGAAAATGGCGTCAAATTCGAAACGCCACAAAAGTTACTCAAATGATGATTTATTAAAAAAGCGATATGAGGCCACTCCAGAATCAACTCTAAAGTGTGACAAAAAGTGGACTAAGGTATTCAGAGAATATTTAATGGAAAAGGATGTTCAAAACACTGAGTTCTGGTCATACCCTGATGATGAACTAGATAACATTCTTGCTAAATTTTGGTTTGAAGTACAATCGACACAAAAGGATGAAAACATTATTCCTTATTCCTTGACAAGTTTAAGAGGTTTACGTAATGCCCTAACTCGAGAGTTAGTGAAGCACAACCAAAACATTGATTTGACAACAGATCCAAAATTCAAGAAGTCGCAGACAGCCTTCAAAGATGCATCGAAAGAATTAAAGAGAATTGGCAAAGGAGTCATACATAGCTATCCGGAAATCCAACATGCAGGTATCGAAAGCAAGAAATATTTTATCATCTCTAACATATATTTCTTTCAACTTAATAATACAACAAATGACTCAAAAACTGTCTTTTTTCTATTGCAGACTTTTAAGCTATACATGAGTGGGAAATTAGACCCAGATGGTACACCTCAAACACTACAAGACAAGGTCCAATTTGATATTCGATTCTACTTTGTACGCTGTGCAAGCAAGAATATTGATAAATTCACAAAGAAAACATTCATTATGGAAGTGGATCCCAATACTGGCATTAGATACATCAGAAAGGATATAGACAAACAAACTAAAAATCATCAATGTGATACTGAAATGCAGAATGCTAGTATGCCTGAGTCTCCTGGTTCAAGACTGTGTGCGGTAACTTCATACTTGAAGTATTTATCAAAACTTCATCCTCACTGTGATTACCTATGGCAACAACCAAAAGACCCAGAAAATATGACAAACAAGGACATTTGATTCAAACCTTGCAAGGTTGGTCCTAATCCATTGGCAGCATTTATGAGCAGAATCTCACATGATGCAGATCTATTGAGAGTATACACCAACCACTCAATCGGCACCACTGCCACTACATTCCTGGGAAGAGCCAATTTCAGCCCAAAGCAAATAATGTCTGTTACAGGCCACAGGTTACTGAACTCATTGTCAGTTTACCAAAAGGTGTCAGAAGATGAAAAAATGATGATGGGTTTAGCAATGAATGCATACTTGCAAGCCGATGCAGTTCAACCTATGATTCAAAATAAACAACGAGCCATTGCACCACGCCCAGTTTCTGCATCAATTGCTGCTCCTCCGGAAAAAAAGAAGATAAAAATCCCCAAAATTCAATGGAAATAGTTGAGTACGAACCAGAAGACCCTCTACTGCAAGCTGATTTCAACCAAGACTTTGATTTTGATATACAATCAGTACTTCAAGACATCGAAAGGCAATCTGTCACCCTAACCCAGTCCGACGGTAAAAACAGCACCACATCGATGACTGTTCAAAAAGAAACTACAAGAAATTCACCTAACATTCCTATTTTCAACAACTGTAAGATCGGATCAATTGGAAATATTCATATTCATGTCCATAAAAATTAAAGAAAGTAACTCAAAAAAAACCACTAAACCCCTACATGAACTTCAACTGTTAAATTAGACATGCCACAAGAAGTGACGTGCGCTTAAATTTTATGTTCTTTTTTACCCAAAAACAGAGTTTTACTATTTAATTTAAAGTTATATTTGTTACATTTTATCTAAATTTTATTGTTAACAATGTATCAGACATATCTATGAATTATTGTTACAAAATAAAAAGATTTACTTGAAAAAATGTGTTTCCGTACTATCCGCAAGTGCGAACATCAATGGATGTCATACCAAGAAGAACAAAAAATAAATATTCTAAATTAAATTTCTTTGCCTATATAATATAACAAAAATACTGGTCTTTGTCGGGGTGTATAGGGTATCCACCACTAGAAAGTTGTACCCCACTCGCAAGCTTGTGGGGTACAACTTTCATCGTGTTGGATACCCTATACACCCCTCCAAAAACCAGTGTATTTGTATAGTCTTTGCGGGGTCAACCTCTTGACTGGATTGTGATTTTTTCGCCTACATTCATCCATTGAAAGAAAAGTATTTTTTTAGTTTTTTTTCAAAAATGATATTGTCTAAAAATCTTCACTCCACGATATATTTCACCTGTTGGCATTTCGCCCCAGTAGGTGTCATTGTCAGAAAGTTAAATATAAAACTTGATTTGATCTGATATATTTTTATATTTATATATTGAAAATCCCACAATAAGAAACATATATAAAATTTAGAGACAGACTTATGAAAGGTAAAATAGTGTAGCAAATGCTGTCATACAGTGAAGAGGCATTTGTTCCTTCAACACATTCCTGTTGTTTCAAAAATAATACCTAGCTGGAGAAACCTATGTTATATGAAGTATTTGCTGTAACGTTGCACCTTATATTGTCCTCAAAATTTCACGCAGAGGAAAATAATAAATGGAACGATATTATTCAATTTACTTCACTTCTTGGCAATAACATCTGTGGAGCTTCCTGCAGATTCAGTCCATTGTGTCTAAAAAGACATAAATCTTAATATAATTACACAGGCAATATCTGCAGCATGTTCTATCCACTCTAGGGACAGATAGGGATCCAGTATTTACCCGTGCTAAGCTGTCGGATGAAAGATTCCTTAATCCTCCATGGAGTCCCTCTTGAGGAAAACTTCAATTAGTGTGAGAAGTGTTTTTACTGCAGTACTCTCACAGATACCTTATGTGATATTGAAGACCTTCCTACTGTGTCTTCATCATTTGAAGAGAAATTATCACAGTGAAAATAAAGTGCTGAAGATCTTTTCTTGGTTTTAATGCCACTCCCTGATATCAAACGCACAATGGCAGATATAAAATATGAGATGATTTCTTTCCGAACGAAATGAATGAAGGCCACAAAATTTCTGGAATGCCTCTCAAGCAAAACCACCACAAAAAGTTGTTGTATAAAATGCATCACTATATTACTTACTGGCAACAGATTTTCTCCATTTACGGCGTTTGTCTTTTGAATTTACGTAACACAATAAGATGCATCGATCGAATTCGTCTGTTTTTGATCACAGACGGATTTCACCTTCTGTCTTTGTCGAGCACATTTCACGCTGGCATGCCACCCAATGCAGCATTGTCTCCTCTTCCATGTGCAGACTTACAGTTCTTTTATTACCAACTTGATGTAATTTCGTACTTTTTCTCGTTGACAGATACTGCAGGCATTAATGTGCCGGCTGATTCAGAAATACTGCAGAAGAAAGACACGAATGGGAAGGTTTTCGGTTTTCACACAACTTGATTACATTCTTCGATAGACCTAGAAACGGCAAGCAAATGGTTTTTAGGAAGTTTTGTGTCAAATGTAATAGCTTTTCCTAATTTAACATAAGACATAACCAGGTAAAAGCTAGCAGAACATTTTATAAAATGAATGTCTCATAACAAGTTGTATTATTTACAAACATTAAAATGCACATTAAGTTCAAGTCACGTTTACAGGAAAACGACTGTAAAGTTCTATTTTGTTTTCTTTATTGACATTTAACTGTAAATCAATATTACGTAACTGATTTGACGCTTAAAGGCAAAAAAACTGATTTTATGTTTTTGCAGGAAATTATACCATCATCCAGTGTAAACATCAGGTATAACACTGTACTTGAAAAGTGCTGTTTCTGACCCTTACAATGTTTCATGCTTTAAAAATTCGCTGCACAGGTGACTCGGGATTCGGTACGTTTTCGAACTAATCGATTTGAAAATACATTTGAAATGTTTTAAAGCCTATGAGCGGCCATTTGTTTTCGTTAAAAAATGTTCATAATCTTGTTTTTTTTTTGCGATACGAAATTCTGTTAGATTAATCAGTGAACTTCCCTTTCTATTGTAGAATGAGATCATGCATACATCTCCGCAAAAGTTGATCATATTAAATTGCAAAATTAAGACTGTAATGAATCTGACAGAAATTTATATCTGTCAGATCTGGCTATTCTGCTAATCTCCAAAAAACCCAGAGTGTCTTACCAATCCTAAGAACATTTACCTTGATTTAGGCTTCTGAGTTTATCCCGAACATCTTCAAGTCGAAATTATATTCGACACGAATTTCACCCAATTTAACGTTCAACCTCCAAGGCTCGAGGGGAATCCAGCACATTCCAAATACCTCAAAACAATTAGTCAGAATTGTGTAAATGTTTATCAAAAAAGAAAAAAGAAAAAGATCATGGTTTCAGGCCTTCCAGTGAAGTTTCTGTCATGCAACGCACCGAATGATCAAAGGAAAATCTACTAGACAGATAACAAAGACGTGCCTTCCAGTTCCAGTGAAGTGTTTCACTTGTTCTAAAAGTTGTCCAGGTGCAAACTCCTGCAGTAAAGTGGCTTATTCGGGATAGCTTTCACTAAGAGTGGAATTTTGTGCATATTTTTGAAAAATTAAGACATTACTTTCATCAATCTTGTTTGACATTGTTGAATTCCATAATTTCATTTTACCTTTTGACGAATGAAAATAGATTTGAGAATTATCACCAGTTGAGATACGCACATCCGAAGGAGAGACATCATTACAAAAGGCATTAGCACTGTCATTTGTTGAACATGTTCTAGGTTCCAAAGAAAGTATGAAACCCGGGATGTACAACAAAAACTTCTCTACGTTGGTCTCTTACATTAGACAAAGTGAAATCAATATGAAACCAGAGGGCTGTGTCAGGAAAGACGTGCGCCTCTATGCGAAGGTGTAATCCACCATAAAAGGAACAACACAACACACATTACATAATGTCAACTCTTAATATAGATGGAAATGAAACAAGATTTCTTCAATATTATGCATACAACATATATATGTATTCACTTTCTGAGTAAAGATATTTGATCTAAAGTAACACTTCTGAGAGATGAAACCAAAATAGTTCTCAGAAGTTGCTGCAGTTCTTCCTCTTCACTTCTGTGTTCGTGTTGTATCACAGATTACTTATAAATAATGATAAATTAATGTCAGACATCGATGTCATTTACTCACAAAGCTTCTGGTGTTTTGATGCTTTCTTTTTTTTCCATCCCACACATCTGTGAACCTGTATCTGAAATTTAATCTTTGAAAGGACCTGTCCAAGGTTGGTATTTTTGTTTATTTGATTTTACTGTTTTTGGTACTACTTCCACACTTCCAGCCAAGAGCAGAGCCCACATGTATTACTGCTGATGTTTTTCTCATGCTTTTTTGAAGGGGGGGATAACAGGTTTGTTACGTGAGCATCAGGAATGAACAAGCATAGGAAGCTCAGAATAATTTGTTGCGCTGTTTTTACCGACCGCGTACGTAGTACGAGAGGAGGTAATGTTTTTGTTTGATGGAATTTGTCTACCGTGTGAAGATGATGGTGGAAAAGAACAGATGAAAAGGATCTGGAAACACGAACCTTGTCTGAGTCTTACATATCTTTACCACGAGAATTTTCAGGAAAAAATATATAGAGCATAGTGATCATAGAATATTTGGGGAAGATATTCCACATTTTGAAGAGCACCTTGAAATGTCCACAGTGAGAGACTACTATGGAATAGGCAATGATTTTGTAGCAATAACTGATTCTGAGACCAACTGATTCTGGTGTGTAAATTTACTGCCATTACAAACGTATCATTTGACAAAATTCTGACAGCTCAACTTTGTACCTTTCATATGATATGATATGAACCATAAATGTGCATATTGTTTCCTTCATCTCATAGAAGAGTGAAAAAGTTAGGTATTTTGAACGAGATGTTTGTTATTTTATGAATCGTATTTGTGAATCAGCAGCGACTTTCTGATAACTTCTAACGAAGTTGGTGTGACAAAATTATCACTTTTATGTTTTTACCGATATGCTGTGTCATTTATATGCTACATTGAAAAGAATGCAGCAAGAAAATTAAACAAAAGTATTGCTTTTTCTTCTCCCTAAAATGGCTTTGTCTTATTACATCAGAGAGCTAAACACTTTGATGGCATTGAGTGTATTACTATTCTTTACTCCTTGCAAATTTTGGAAATACAGCTTTTACTTTGCCATATCAAAGCAATTCATAACTAGTGGTATTGACTTTGTTAGTTATTTTGCTTTGTACTCAAGGTCTATTCATTTCTGATATGCACCGACAAAAAGAGGAATAGATGAACTAGTAGTTGATTTTAACTTAGATTTTTGCCTTTCAAACTTGCCTCTTTCTTAAAGTTGCGACATTGTAAACGGAGAACTTGAAGCTCGGATCACACACCACACTTACTTTATTTAATTAACTGTAGAGGAAAACATTAATCTTGATATAACCGTATAAGCTGCTTTTTTTCTATCTACCCGGGGGACAGGAGCAGATTTATACCTAAAGCCGCACAAAGCTGCCTGATGCAAGTTGCTTAAAGCATTTGGATTCCACGTGTATTGCTTCTTAAGACTCACTTCAATCTGTTTCATCACAACCAACATCACCTGTGTACAAGGAGTTTCTTTGATGATGGTCACAGGCAAATATGAAACTGGAGTTTGCTCGATGAAAGCTTTATTACAAAAACTTGTAAAATTAGAAAAAATTCAATTGAATTTTCGAAAATAGCAAAACGCATTAAAAGCCTGTGGTTGTGACGTTCCTTTTTGTTCAAGTATTCAGAAATACTAGAAGATCCCACTGGGTGTTGTGCTGATTCATTCAATGTCTTTCAGAAAACGTCAGACAAACAATAGTTGATTAGTGTTGGATATTACTGAGCATCATATTTCCCTTGTTGTAATTCGACAAACCACCACCCATTGTCCATTCCAAATGTTAAAAGTAACAGTCTTTAATTAGTACTATCAAATGATACTTCAACACAATGGAGTGGACCCCACATGTCACCTAATAACAGGATTAATTTCGAACAGTATCAGGTGTGAAAAACACATTAAACGGTTTGACGCGGAATACAGATTGGTTATGTCAATTTTATTTGGGAGTGGAATGGGTAAATGATCCGGATAGAATTCATTAAAGTCTACCAGGTGAAAAACAACCGCAAACTTCGTTCTTAATTCTGATCAATAATTATTACAGAGAATGGTCCACGCCTTCTAAAAAGTCACTTTAGGCTTTCCATTGAAAATGTTGTGTCGTTCAAATTACGAAAACATTCAGAGTAATGTTTGTTTAATTCCGATCAGATGAAATAATTCAAAGTATCGTGGTGTATTGATCACTCGCTCACCCTTGCCCCACAGTGTCCGAGTCTTAGGGGTGTCGTAAAGTCTGGTGTCATGTCATTAATATTCACTTATTGAGCCTGGTTAGAACTGAAATCTTGTGTGGACATACGGATAAATGGACAGACATTTCCAAGAATTATATTTTAGTAAATATTGAGTGGACTACCATAACATCAAAGTTTAGGTATTTGGGACCAATATGCACAAACTTTGGGGCCAAGGATACTCTTGTTTTGCACTTTCTGTGACGCCAGAGTAATTTTAGTGCCCTTTAAATTCTCATAAACAATTCCAAATGACGAAAAATAAAATTCAAAATTGGCACGTGAACATAAGACAGCAAATCCATACATTCAATTTTCTGTGCCACTCCATCCTTATGGTTTTCGTGTGCGGGGAAAACTTGTTCTCTTTTATATTCTTCACTGCGCTGAGAATCAATATTTGTTACGAAGTGCCGAATCCAAAAATTTTAATCAAGGAAATTAGTTTGCACAGATGTATAACTCTGTGTCATGTATGTGCTTCCTACACACAGTTACTATCGGTGAAAAGGATTAGTTTATGTGTTCATTCTGTAACTTGAGAATATTATTGCCTCCGGCAAAACTTTCAAAGCTTCTTAATTGAACCGTGTAGTGCAGAGAACGACTGACAAAAATGGAAATGTATCAATGTAGAAATACGAGCCCGACTAATGACACGCCAAGAGTATGTATTTTAAACTGTTTAGTCTTCTCAGAGACTATTGTGAAGCACCCTACGCTGACTGTGTACTAAAAGTGAGTTTCAAAAATTTCCAGGTTACCCCAATCTGGCAAATGTGCCACTTTATGGCATCCCCACCCCCGGAAATGACAAGTTGGCATTGCTGGGCAGAGTTTGAAATCAGGAACTCGGATCTTAAAGTGCTACTTTACTTAATGTTTTAGTTAAATATGTGTGTGCCTGTCTATCTCTCAATGAACTGATTGAGGAACCTTGTGACCATTTGCATGCGCAGATAGGTAATACTTTCGGTTGCACCTGTCTCTATGTCTATCTGCCTGTTCAGGTTATAACTTTTGAACTGCTTATTTTTTAACAATATCTCGGTCAATTTTAAGTACTAATGTCATTGCATCAAGTGACAAGTGTCATGTGTAGCCTTTTCGTTCCTTTTACTGCGTCCACAACTCATACATTATCAAAAATGTCATATTTCAAGTAATTTTGCTTTTGCATACTTCTATTCTCCTGACGGTTGCTCAAAAGGTCAGGGTCATCTACCTATGTTTTCTTTTTTCCCTTGTTTTTCTGGCACTTGATGTGATGAAATCGTGCCATGTTTTAACGAAAATTGGGACCAAAAGATACCACATCATGCCAAAAAAAGGATCCCAAAATCCGTATTGGAAACCTAATCCCTAAGTGGCAGGTAATAACCATGAACTGCTTCCACCGTGGAACAGATACACAACGATATCACCACCTAGTGCGCAATCAACAGTCTTCATTGGATTATCTTCAAAAGGTAAAAGCTCTTCGTTTGTGTGACGGGAAATGTAGAAGCCATAAAAGTTCGATATCACTTATCACTGTTTAATCCACGTGAAGAGAGCATTAAATGTTCTAGTAAGTCATGCTGTATATTGTGCCTTTTACTTTGCAAAATTAGATGCTTGAGGTATTAAATAGACCCGTTATTTAATGCGATCAAACACCATTGGAATATCGTTAATTAAATACCGAATGTCAAATACGATCAATATGGTGGTAGGTATTCTTGGCAACTGTCGTGTGCAAGTTGCAGGTAAGAGCTTAACATAAATGGCAGTTTCTCTCCGTAAAAAGTAAATGTCATGAAACTGAAAACAACTTCCAACGTCAAAATAAGAATATATCACTGTCTTCATAAATGGTTAAAAATGTCCACTGAAAGCAATGAATAGCCACATCACGTGCAAAATATTATTAAATAAATATTTGAGAATCAGACGAAAATAAAATTCTCACCTGGAGCACTCTCTTGTGCAGACGATGTAAGAAACAGTATCAATATGCTGTATATCCACCACATGCTCCGACTCTTCAATTGAACCCTATAATTAAAAACAACAAAGTTTAAAAGTTCTCAACGTCTCGATTTGATTTTAAGATTCTCAATCCCATTTGATATCTGTGTAAAAGCGGTAAATCTGAGCTGATTCCCTCCCACAACCTCGCAGTACAAGTTTTCAATTTCCTTACAATTTCAACGACACTAGCAACAATGACTTTGAATCTCTCTTTGTCTTTGCGCACGGTAAAATTGAAACAGTAAATCGACATTGATAGTATATCTAGAACATTGTGAACTATTGGGAGTACAGTAGGTGAAAGGATTATGAAGCAGGTGCTTGTTACTTTATGCACTGACGACCATTTAATCCTTTCTCCATTTCCAGTAATCCCTTTCATCTCACTTGATCCTACACAATCCTCCAGAATCTCTGTGTCCCAGTTATGTAGGCCACCTTTTCCTCGGTGTCAAGGCTCAGAGAAGCTACTCAGTGGTCATTTGATATTCGTCTGAATCACCCAAAGGAAAGCAATGATTGTCACTGCTTGAAACACGAAAAGTCAAGTTCCAGTGTGTCTCTTTCTGGCTTTTAACAAGTATTATTGTAGGGTGATTCAAGCACATAAAACTTGGAAATGTCCAAATGTCCTAAAATTGTATTTAATTTGCTAAAATATAACTTTGACCATTTTATTTATCATATCTGTCAAAAATCTAAATTTAGTCATGAAATATGTGCCAACAGTTTTTTATCTGCCCTTTCTTTCCAAACGCAAACCTTGCGTTCAAGTGAAGTTAAATTTAGAGCAGAAATTAATTACAAGACTCTGCATCGAGACAACTAATAACGCTTTCAATAATACTTTCGCTTGGACCGCCTTTTTGTGATTACTAGATATTGTCTTCAAAGGAAATGTTAGACACAATTTTTAAAACTTTGCATGACATCATTGTAAATTTTCTTTCCAAGTTAAAATTGAACTGATCCGATAGAGTGTTGTGTAAAATGCCGTGTGTCCAAAAATAAACGACGGGTTCAATTTTTATGCAGGATACATAAAAGTAACTGCATCATTTTGTTCCCTTCTTCCTCGATTCTTTGATCCTTCGTTGGTGCTATATCCGGACTCAGTTTTCCTGATCTCATTTTAGCTGGTTCTGAAAGAACTAAAGTAATGAAATGAAAGTGAAATATGGCGTCGCAATTGACCAATAGGCATTGTTCTTCCAGGCATTATTGGGGTGTCTATGAACAAAATAGCATTACAATTAGTGTCCGTATGTGTGATTGGATACCCGACTTCACGTTAATTTCTAGTAATGATGTATCATCTTTCAGCGGACAGCAGTGGAAGTTTTGAGAACTGGATACGTGATGTCGTCTGACAAAAGTCCTTCTATTATTGATACATCTTCCATTTAATAACATCTAATGCTTTCAATAACTAAAAGCTAAATTAATATCGATACTGTGTTGAAATACAGTAAATATTTATTTCCTGCCTCGGACAACATTGAAGCTAACTTGTGACAGCTTTTAATGTTTTCCTTTAAAAAAGGAGCAGCAGTAGATACAGTGTGGTAGTTCTACTTGAAACACAGATTTAGGAGTCTGAAACTGGGGAAAACTGACCCAGGACTGCAGCCTTTCATCAAATTAGTAACTTTTTAGATGTGAATAATGACTTACTCTTGAAAAATCTGCATGACACATTGAACATTAGAAATCACTTAACCACTTCTATCTGCTTTCAATCTTAATTCCTTTTTTATGCATAACGTCTTTTATTGATCTTTTTAATCGCTTGGTATTTATCCAATTTATGAAAGCTTAGTTTTTCAATCCAGACATTAATGATTGAAAGGTCTATAAGGGTGATGCATTTGTACTTTTACCGAGACAATAGATAATAGTATGGTTGAAATATTAACTTGTCTCATTAACTGATTTCATTGTTAAATAATGTACAACTACATTGTTCCACGGTTTAATGGGCACAGTAGCATCTCAATATCTCATGTAAACTTTTTGATTTACTGTAGATATTATCCCTTGTGGGAATGAAAAGTGTTTCTGTCATTTCCAACATTATTCTTTTTTATTTGTGCGCAACTGAAACCCTTTCAAGAAAGTGTCTAAAACTTATACAATGAAAATGCCAAGTGATGTTTTCATGCAACAATTATCCTCTGATATCATGTGGTATTGTACCTGTTCAAATGGCTGATATCTTTAAAAGGTAACATTTATATCCTTCTTCCGTTTGCAGTCTTTCCTATTAAGCCATTAAATTCATAACTAAATTCTTCAGATTATAAAGTTGATCAATCAACAAACCTGTAAATTAAGTAGACAAACTCGCTTCAACAGTTTCGAACTCACTTCAAAAGTTCTGTTAACAGGGCAATAGTAAATCCAGAGTAAACGTACGGAAAGCAGCCAAATCCTGTCAACATAAAACATACGAGCAGCAGCTTCCTCCTCCAAATGGCAACTGTAACTGATAGCGGTTTTAAAACAATCCGTGCATTAGCGAAGGCAATATGATCCTCTGTGGGTAAAGTGAAAAGCAGCTTTGTACAGCTTATCAGTCGAGCACAGTCTGCGTAACAATGCCCCCATATCACCAACTTTAAGCTTCCATAGCACTATCTATTACTAAAGCTCTTTTCCCAATCTTACGCGAGCTTTCATGATCAACTGCGCGAAAAATATGCGCAGATGTAATTTCTGCACCTGATCCTCTTGTCAATTTTTTCTCCCAAAAGTTCGTGTTTCCCTTATGGGAATGATTATGGAAGGCGACAACCTATCTTCCAGAAATGTACGTGTATCTGTTAAAGTAGAAGAAGTGCAATATCATAAGACCTATTACAAATCACTGGAAATCGTCAAGATAAGTCTGGAAGGCATGCAAGCGAAGGTGTGTACGACGGCTCTCAACTTTCTCAGAGCGACAAAATATTTTACCCTGACAACTACTGAACAACCACAACGATTTCCGGGAAAATTAAGCCATTTGCTTGTCGCACTGTGTTTTTTCTTTCTTCGACTTTAAGAGAGTACATTTCTTAAAGCTAAATAAACCAAAATTTGTAATTAGTCGTTTCTGAATTGAAATTCGTTTACTCATTTAAGTAATTACATACCTCATTCACTCCAATAAGTTCTTCATTCTTGAAAAAAACTCTGAATAGTACATGGATGAGATTTTAAACATCTGTGCAGTGCAGTCATCAGTAGAACGAGAATGTTGACCGTACGCGGTCAAAGGTTTAGTCTCCGCAAGATGCTCCACTGAAAACCAATTTCTG
>JBCAUG010218057.1:0-19037 GCA_038406175.1 Haplosyllis leylae | reverse complement strand
GCCCATTGACTTCAATGGGTCAGAAATTACTGATATTGTCGTTTAAGTCAGAAATTTGTGCTGTTCCCTCAGGGTGTCTATGAGAAATTTATTTAACCATTACAACCATTACGAAACCATTTATGAACCAGTCAAAATTGATAGTTTTTCCTGCAGGGGGTGATGACACAACAGCAAATTTTGCCAATGTAACACAATTTTCGATTTCCATAGGTGGAACTGAGCAATAATTTGTCCAAATTAGCGACTGGTCTACAACATCTGCCAGTGCATATCAGGTTAATAATCGTATCAGCGTGTCCTAATTCAGTCACCGTAACTCTATTTCTTGCTGAATAATGATAACATTTAATAAACCTTGTAAATGGCCTGAATCTGGCTGTAATTATTTTTCTTCGGTTAAAAGGTATCTCTGTCACTAATGACAACTTTCGTTTGTTAATGTTATGTGTATTTACTAGATAATTAACGTTTTATGCTCAGTAAAACAAATGATTGAATAAATTTACGTAACGCGTGATTACTGACACAGGCAGTTGAATATCATTATATTTGCAAACTTAAATTTAGACTTGGACGGAGATGTTAGAAATGAAATTTTTCTTTATTCCAAGAATTGTCAATGAGATAATTGAGCAGTGTTTTAGACCAGTATTGTCTGAGCAGATTTCAAAGAGAGAATTCATCTAGATTTAGTCGTAATATTATGCCTAAAGAAGACACCCCCATAATATCATCATAAACAGAAATTAATTTAATGCGAACAAACTACGAGCTGAAGATGCTCTGTACTTGGTATGGTGATATTCTACTCGATTGTCCGTCCGTGGGGCAGGTGCACAGACAAGGTTAATCAAGATTGATATAGTAACTCAACCGGGTAGTAACACCCCAGTCTCCATTTACGGGCCCTAGCCTAATCCTGAGTATACTGTCCAGAATAATTTGTGTATAAACGATGAATGATGGATATGTTTATTAGGCAATATTCACAATCCTTTTTGCGTTGGCATAGGATATTAACGTGCAACTAATACAATCCGAATTGACAACTTATTTCTGTAACTAAAGATGACAACTTGCAATGAATACTGATGAGGCCGAATGTCGTTATTCCCTGTAGAGAAAACAATAGGTAGTTTGCAGTTACTCCAAATAATACATCAGTCAAAACTGGCCATTGCAAAGTTTATGGAGTTAATTGCCTAAACTGAAAGACTAAAGCACATTTTGCCAGTAACCTTTGTAATATTTAGCTGTGTTAATTAACATTGAAACAAATTAATTTATTAACGCTCTTGTGAGAATAACTTACAATAAAACAGTGAAGTACCACATTGAACACACAGATGGAAATAATGTCAACTTTGTAAGTTTGAAAAAACTCGAATGGATAGGAAATGAAGACATCCTTGAAGGAGTCTTGTGACGTAACTTAAATTGACCTGACATGTTTCATCACCTTCCACCATTTCTGAAGAATGGCCCGAGATATCTAATTTGATGTGGGCCCAACTCATCAATTTGACCCAACGCGGACATCCATGCGACAGTCCCGTGTAGCAATAGTATGCTCAATCTTCAGTTTCTCCCACGGAATTTTCCTTTCTTTGAACGGGGTCACCACCACTCCAGGTTGATTGCTTAATACGAAAGCGACACTCAGTTTGGACTGTGTGGGTCATTAAAATTGATTTTATGCCGTTTTCCGCAAGTGCACACAAAGAGGCTCTGGCAAGCATGGATTTTGTCCATCAGTTTCAGATCAAAGGTCAACTGCCTGGTAGGAACTAAACTTTCCATTTGGCATTGTTATTGATGGAAGTCTGAGCCAGTATTAACTTCACTACTCATTTGGACTCCCGTTCATCCATAAATTTACAGAACGCTGTGTTCAGTGTTGACAGCAATTTAATTCTGTATGACATTGTTGTATGCTACAACCAACTGGCCTCGATCCCATTTTAGTTTAATCAAATACACACAAAGAGACTCTATTTAGGAAAGGAATGAGGAAAAGGTTAACATAGAATAGACTATATCAATAATGAAAATGCAAACCAACGGAAGGGTATTAGCTTTCTAGGTTTCTAGCTTTCAATGGAATTTTTTGTCGTAATAAAATATCTAATTTTGGAAATTCTAATTTTTTGCATCAATCATGACCAATTCCACCAAAGTTCATGCTATTCTGGAATTGTCTTTAGTAGCATGTGATCCTGATGAGTAGATGTAAAGATAGATATCATGCGTCTGATTAGGTCGATTTTATTCTAAAATTCTTTTGTTGGTGTCTCGTAGAGTACCTTATTGATGGAAACGGGGTTGCTTCTCGACAATTTTGGGAATTTTCCCCACGAGGTGAAAAATATTATTTTTGTGTGGAGGGGAGCATGCAGGGTGAGATTGGAATGAACATCAGAAATGATCATTGGGGGTACACCCATCCCAGCCAGATGAGGGGCCAGACTAGGGAGCAGCCAGGAGGTCGGGCCAGATGGGGGTAGGGCCAGACAAGAGTAGGGGCTCAGGGGCAGGGGGTGGAGCCAGACAGGAGCAGGGGCCAGCTGGGGTGGGAGGGTGGGCCAGATGGGTGCAGCAGCCAGATAGGGGTAGGGTGGGGCCAGACAGGAGCAGGGGCCAGATGGGGGGTTGTGGGGGGGGGGCAGATGGGAGTGGGGCCTGATGGGGCAGGTAGTAGACCAGACAGGAGCAGGGGTAGGCCAGATGGGAGCAGGGGCCAGATGGGGGAGAGGGTGGAGGGTCCCTATCTGGTACCCCATCCACTATCTGGTACCCCACACTCCTTATCTGGTACCCCATCCCCTATATGGTACTCAATCCCCCTATCTGGTACACCATTCCCCTATCTGGTACTCCACCCCCTATCTGGTACCCCATCCACCTTATCTAGTATCCCATCCCAGATAGGGGGTATCGCTACATTAACGAGTGGAATTCTTCACTCCTTGTTATTTTCTTTGTTGAAAGAAAGTCTCACATTTATTTTTGTTTTTCTAAGCATATAAAGTCTAGCTTCTTGAAAGTATTTTTTACTAACTGACACTGTGCAATCAAAGCTTTGTTAACCTTCTTGATAAAAGGTGTAAACGTAACTCGAGTAGGCCTGTTGGAAGAATAGACCAGGTCTGCGCAGAAAGCTACTTACGTGCACCTGTTTTACACCAGCTATTACCTTATCAAGTTACTAAAAATGTACCGGGAAATAAATAACTTTGGGAAATAGTGGATCAATGTAGGTAACTGTGTACTAAAACCATCTTAACTGCTAAATTATTCACAAGACAACTATTTATGGTAATGAATGAGCTGTTAGCCTTCTGTTGGCAAAAAGGCTAACACGAAAATCCCAATCAATCCCAGAGCTCAGGGAAAGTTTAATCCTATTCGTCTTTTTGTAATGATCTTTTTTTAACATGAATTAATAGACAATACTTTACTATTACACGTCCGGAAACTTACCTTCGTATTTCAGTAAAAAGGGTCCAACGGATTGAATCATATCTCTATCAATGAGATAAACACTGAGAATATTGGTGTCAGAATTGTAGACAAGGGACTCTCGTTCCCCAGCATTGCAGGCAGTAATACTTCGTTCTCCCGTTTTCTCCACCGCTTTAGCGAGCTCGTAGCAAATATCCCCTGGCCGTACGATACTTCCAGATGAAGGTTTGAGTAAATCCTCTTCAGTAAACCACTGGCCCAGATTAAATAACTTAATAGATACTCGTTGGCCGGGCTTGACTTTAATCCTCCACGGGCATTGTGAAGTTCCAGCCGAAAAGTCCGCCTGAATATTTGATGAGCTGGCTAAGAATCCTGAAGTTCCTTCCAAATCAATGTATTCAGATGCCCCACATATGGCATTACCAACCACTGGAATAAGATACAAAACAGCCGTGAATGACAACTATCTTTTACATAATGAAAAGTGTAGCCAAGAGAATAGTTCTGATACGTATACTTCTAAAAATTACTAATGTTACGATTCTTGTGAGGTCAGTGTACACGGTTAGTAACAAAGAGGGATAACTCAAAACAAAAATTTCCTGGACCATCCGCACGTGTACTTTTTTTAAAACAAACTTTGATGCAATTCATGTCACCAACATCCCTAGAAACTAACTTAATAACAAAAGTAAAGAAGTAGAACTAAGTTTTCTCACGACAATGTCATGTGTACCATAAAAGTAATAAAAAGTAGAGATTGTCGCAGGGTTTTTATTGGAATGGCATTGAGGCATAAGTAACAGTATAAAAGTAGGGAGATATGGATAAGAATCACATTTTCTATTATATCTTTAAAGTTAAGCCTGATACACAGGAGCATTTTTTCCTTTAAGAAATAGAAGTAGTAGCAAGCTAATGGCTTCCTTAATAGGTCTGTTCGTTGCAAGAAGTAACTAATAGGATACTCCAGGGGCATGCTTTTCGGGTAGACTTCTGCACTACCTAATTAAAGGACTGAGGTGTCTCCGGAAAAATGCCACTTTCTATGGGTCTTTAATGGCACACTATTTTGTTAGACAAATTTAGTAGCAAGTATTTGTGAGAGAACGGTGACCAGTGAAAATGGATGGATAATATCTTCAGATCCAACAGTTTATTTAAAATGTAAAATATTCGAAGAAAACTATTATTGAATAATATAGAGACAAACAAAAGAGAAAGACACCTCGTGTAAGAGTTTGCTATTGCAGTCAAAGCAGATCTTGGTTTTAAAACTGTAAAAATAAAAAGAAGAGTCAACGTGTTTGTAAAACGAATTACCCACGTTATACTTCGGACTACTTTCACATAGCGTGTTACACTACCTGGAACGCATTCATAGCTGGCTTCCAAATAAGAAGCGAAGTCCCTGGGGCACGGCTTTGTATCGTGCAGCTCCGGCTCTGCTATGTACACCTGACACTTTTGCTTTCCGCTGCATTTCTTGTCCATGAAGGGCAGGACGTTTTTCGAGCATCCCAAAGCGCCATGGTGGGCAGTAACACAGCGACCAGAACTCATGCGCCCATACTTTGCTGATGTCATAAAGATGACGCTGTTCTTGCTGCAGGACACATTGAAGTACTCAGATGGACAGTACTCTCTGGTTCCATCTGAAAATGTAAAAAAAATATGTGTTGACACGTTAGGTTTTGAATAGTTCCAAATGCAATGTGCACATTAAAGTATCTTTTACACATGTTCTTTTATTTATCAAAATGAACTGTCAAAGTAATGTAATACAAATATGGCATTCCAACTAATTTAACGGTTTCTTATTCATGTGAGGTATGTTATGTAGATCTAGCACGACGAAAAATGTCTCAGCCTAAAACCTGAAGAGAGTAACCTGAAGTCCAGGCTGGGTTCATCATGACGCAAGAAAAGAAAAATGTTTGTACCAATACAGCAGACATGTCTGCCTGAAAGCATCCATACATTCACTTGAAGTGGATTATCATAATACTTGCCATGCATAAAGCAGATCTCAATTTCCTAAAGCAGATGTAATCTTATTGTGTGCACTGCCTGCAAACTAATATTGGTCCATGTTGAGCCTTATGGATTGAGCCTGTTTCGGGTCTGACCCTACTAGACGACAGGCAATATACCCAGGGACCTGTCAATGTTTGCTGACATGGTAGAGCATTACTATGCTACATACTCACCACGGTGTCCAATGTGACAACAGATATTCTACCAAGGGTGTTCGACATCGACAGTGTACATTGTCCACTTGATGTGTGGCTATTAATGTGTCTCCCGTACCGAAGAGATATTAAATTCTGTAACTGAGTAGGAACTATGTTAATTTAGACTCTCCTGCCTTTCACAGCGACGTGTAATAACTGTCCTCACGATATTGCAAATTAAGTTATCTTTTAATAAGACACGACCGCTTTACCTCCCATGATAAAGCCATTGCGTGTCCAGCACAATGTACTGCGAAATAAAGACCAGCTTCAGATATGAATTATTATGTAGGCAACTTTCCCATCTTCCATTCTCTCTTTTTTCAAAAATGGAGAACAAAAAACGCACCGTGATTGCTCATGTTCTGCTCATCTTGTGTAATAATGATTGCAGCTGGCCTTAACTGCCCTTGGCTGTCAGTTGCACGCTAGCGCTCACCACAGATCCTGGTTTGGAAATTGGGATTGCGATTATGCCCAGCTATATTTCCATCAAAAGAAATCCTTGGAAAAAAGCAGCGCATGAGCCATAAGAAGACTTTCCTGACAAGACTATTAGTTGCATGCTGAGATAGCCAAAAACTCACAAAGGGCATAGTCAAGACAGCTACGGGATTTGCTCGGGTTAATAGAAAGGTTGAGATCAGAAAATGACAGCAATCGAAACTTTTTACTGTCACAGCGCACACAACTACCACATAAAGCTGTTTTTTTCCCGAATAACAAAAACAGGTTTTTGTGGATGAAAGTATCACTAGTGTCTCATTTCACTCAGATTTAGGAAACATCGAACACAAACAAAGGACATCACTAAAGAATGAAAAGGCAAAATTAATGCGTCAGTAATTTTTGCGCAAAAAGGCTCATTTTCCCTGTGAGTTAAAATAGACAGTGGAAGTCACGATGATAAAGGTTTCCTGTACGCCATTTTTGAATGTTTTAATAGCTTTTCCCCGTATTAAGACCTTCTACTTTTATTCTTTTGAAAGGCTAAAGTAAGCAAGTTCTGATCTTATGAAAGCAAGCTTAACTTTTACGAAGGCCATCATTTGAGGAGAGAATACACCATTACGAGTTTCACCTTAGCTCATGGCACAAGAAAGGAAAACGAAAGGACCAGTTATCACAAGAATTATGACCTCAAGTAATAACAATAGATGCTTTTAATGAAGACGGTCAAAATACACCTGCACAAGGCATTTTTCATATTTCATGTGGCAGCTCCTTTGTCACATCTTCAAAAGGACACGGGACGTTGTTAGGTACTCAAAGTCCTACAGAAAACTGTGGTAGTGAAAGGAGATGGCTTTCAATGTAAGATATTAAGTCTGCCCTAAAAGTACCAGGCTATTCACTGCGTTGGTATATTCCCCATTCATGGCAGTCGGTCTGTCAGTCCCTGTTAGACTTGTATTCCAAATATGAATATATTAACTATTGACTGTACATCATATTGAGATAATTCTGAAACCTGGCTATGTGTAGATAAGTGCTGGAATGAAATGTTGATGTCCGTTGGACATTTTCTCCCATTCCCAGAATAATACTTTAAATTGATGCATGAATATTGGAATTTTAAGGCGTTGACGAATTTACGCATTGGTATCTTTCAAGCAGAACTGATGCAGAACAGACGTTTCATTACTATTTTTATTCAGTTAAATTAGAGTAGATCTGATACTATCAATTACGTTTCACAACGTAAAATTGTGATGGAGATACAATGTCTGCTCAAATCATCAGTGCTGAGAAGTCAAACCACATTATTTATATATGGAGATGACATTGTTTTGTCTGCTTCTGTTTTTGTTTGAAAATGGAGCTGTCTGGAGTTGGAGTGAGAACAGACTTGAATTTAAGCTGTGTAATCTGATTTCCTTAATCAATAAATCTCACTTACACGCGTGAATAAATTTAAGTCATATTCGAATAAGGAGCTCAAACTCAAAGATGTTTCAAAATGTCTTAGCGGATAGCAACAAAAGGCATTGAAAGAATGGAAGACGACTCATACAGCTTCTAAAATACAGGAAAGTCCAAAAAGAAGAAGATTGCGCAAGTCTCATGAAGACTGATTTCACATCGTCAATTGACATTTTCTCTTGAAGACAACTGTGATCCTGATGGACCACTACAACAGGAGTTCTTCTGCAGTGCAAGTCTCGCTTGGTAATGTAAGTTTCATCGTTACTTACAGTACTGAAAACGTTTTGATTACTGACTGCCTGTAGCAGGCTCTTGTTAGGAAAGGGATCAGATTGCTCCCCAGTGTGTGATCGTCTATTCCTCTTTGGCTGCTACAAATTCGTCTTGTTTCTGGCATTAGCATTTCAGATGCTACCTAAGTCACATATGGCGCTTGTTTGAGACAATAAAATGTCCACAGATGTGAAAGACTCTTGCTCTTGACAAGCTATCTTATGGGATCCAAAAACTAAAACACACATGTGGTGACAAAGGAACAATATTGTCAGATGAATACAAATATTAGAATGGGAATGGAATTGCTGTTTCAATTACTTTCTGTAAAGAATAAGATGACTTTCCGTCATCAGTTTTAATTCAAGCTGTAAGTATAATGAAGGAATAGGCAGAGGCAATTTTATCTATGTCTATGTTGAATCAAAATTAAGAAACATCCCAGCGTTAATGAGATTAATGTTTGATATTTACGGTAACACAGCTTGCATTGGAAAAAATCGTGAAGAAACTGCGTTGAAAGATTCAAAACCAGAGTTTACGCCGTCTATTATTCTACACGTAATCTCTTCAAAGAGCGGCACCCAACGCATTCAGACAATCCTGGGTAGATCGATGGCTAATGCACACATTCATACAAACTACTGCATCGTATTCAGACGACGACCACAGATCAATGCTGTTAGACGGCATTGTACGTACATGGCAAAGTAAAAGCTTTTCTTTTATACAAAATCTGATATTTTCGCAAGGGTCTACGCTTGCATTAAAGGTTATCTGTCGATTTTCATCAAGTTGTAGCAGTAGGCGAGAAAAGAAGCTGTGCCAGATTAATATCTGCCAATCTTATGGAAAGTGGCATCATTTCCTTTGTATTCGAACATTCAGATTTCTATATCTATCGGATATATTTCATCAATGAGTCGTTTTGTATGTCAGCACAGATTAGATTAAACTTTGTTCATAAAATTGCTGAAGAGTACATAGAAGAAAATTATTTCACCTTAACATATTCATCTCATTTCTTTCTTACGATTTAGATTTATATTACTCATTGGTCTTTGCATGAAATTCTTGACAACAACTGACTTATATTAAGGACTTTTTTAAAATTCCAAATCATAAACATGATCGTGAAGAGAGTAATAAAATTAGTTTATTTTGTGTCATTCTGAATTTTTAGTTCCGTTCATTGTTGTAGATCTAGTTGAAACAAAATTTTTTGCCAAATCCGACTAATCGTTGCAAGTGCTTTTTTCGGGAAAACGTGATTATTATTAGCTCAGTGTTTTAAAATTGTGGAAGTAGTTTATTTAAACCCCATAAAACACAAGAATGAAATTTGAACTCCGTGTAAATAAGTTTCCTTTCGAAAATCAAAGAAGCAAAAAAATCCCTAGAAAGTGCATTGTGATAGTCTGCGTGACAAGAATGGAAATGTAACACTTTGGTAACGAAACTTTAAATCGAAGAGCAACAGCAGGGATGATGTCACATTCTCAAGTTTCCTGAATTGAAAATCAATGTCTTATTCGGTACCTACGTGACATTTTAGGTACACATAATACAACTGATGTTGTTATCAAGTGTAACAGACGATGCAACAATTTTCATAAAATAGTGGCAAAAGTTTCAACTTCTTCATTACACGACAGTAAAACATTTTAGCACAACCGTTCTAACTTTGGGCTACATCATTCAGTTATCATGTGTCATTGGTGTGCTTGCCCAACCAAAAACAAAATAGATGTTTTATCAAGGGCATTGGCTCTCATGATACAGAATAAGTAGTTTATTTGCGACTATTTTTACCTTTTGTAATTTTGTCGGCATCTCTCCTTTTTGGTTGTTCTCGATTTGAAGGCAGTTTTCAAGGACTGATAATTACACCAAGCATAGAGACAAAATCTGCATCTGCTCCAAATAATATCCTGCACTTTAAAGAAAGGAACTTTCTTCAGACAAAATATATATCAGTACACTTTAAGCTGAATTATCCAATATATGACATGAACGCACTTGGTATGCTCTATTGATACTTACAGGTGTAAGCGGTACATCTCATTACCTAAGTAATATTACAAAGTGCGTATCATATTGGCAATTTCCTTGTTAAAAGAATATATCGGGTTGAATTTTTAGTTCATAACCCAGACTCTTTGCATCTGATTAAATTCATGAGCAATTCCATTCTTATGCTACAAGAGCAATCATAATCTTCATAGGCGTCAAATTGAGGTTTTCACAAACGCACAAAATTGGCAATAATGGCACAAATGCCAACTTTGTACAACCATATACTTGCAGTCTTCTTCTTTATTGGCACCAAATGGGGGTATCGAATGTGAAATTAAATATTAGTGGATTTTGGAGGTTGTATTTTAAAGTTGTAGTCTTCATTTTGTCTTGTTTATTTCTAATGGCAGATCCAAAACAAAGTTGGTAATATTGCCATTTATTGCCGAGAATTTGTGAAAACCTCGAATAGGAAATATGTAGAGTCTCTCTTCCAGTCCAAGAAATCTGATATCTCTTTAGCACGGGTCGTATTCAAATGGGATTGATGATCAAGTGTCTGAAAAAAATCTGATGACCTTATGACCATTGACAAGATATCAATAGGAAAAAATAGCACTTGAGTTTTTACACTATTTCAACTTCAGTACAAATCTATCAGCTAATATTTGGTAATATTGGTTTAACCATATTATTCGATCTCAAACCAGTAAAGTTTATTGTTGGGTATTTGGTCAATGATTCAATATTCCACTTGCTTCCAATTGCTTACTGCATTTGTTTCAAGTGAACAGAGGAAAAGGGAATGATGATGCCTCAAAATAATATAAAGATTATAGTTGATCATTTTACTCGCTTCTATCAAAAAACTTTAACAGAGACATCAAACGCAATAAAACCAATATATTTTAGATAGATCTTTGTGAGTGAAATGTTGTTTTTCAAGTTGTTGCTTTGGCATTTAAATGCATCCAATATTTTCCAATGTCATACCAAGCCACGATCCATCCCCAGACAAAGCCAACGGGAAGCAATCATTGAATCCATTGAAGTCTGGTGCAGAAAACCCTCCCTGATTTTTTTCAATCACAGAGTCGTTTGCCGATAAAAACACTGTATGAGGAAGAATGAAAGAAGCAGCTTCATTAAAAAGCACAGTAAGATTGCTCATATTACGTACATCCCAAGCAATAATGAACGAAGCTGCCCTATTTTGCCCTTGTCAGTCGCACGCAACCACTTACTCAACCCAACACAGCACAATCAATTACAAGTCTAATTATGTCCACTCACATTACTTTCTATTGAAATCACGGGCAACTGGAGAACAATGTACTTCGCAATATAAGAACATCTACTAGCTTGAACCAGTATTTCAGCTACATAATGAACAACTTGTTACCTAGAAGTATCGTTAATAAATAGAAATATTAAGTGTGAATTGGCATTTTTAAGTATAACTTTAAACAAGACAAATTAATCCAAAATATTATCTGTGGTGTGACGTTGACTATTTGTGCCACACTCAACCCATTATATAGATTAAAATTAACCTTTAAAACGTAGGGTGTGGCCCCTCGCATATTTCGTTTGTGAGAAAAAAAAACAGAAATGCATCTGTCAATGATTAAACTCATTTACGGTTCATCGTTTTTTGTCAGCGTGATTTTTATCCCAATTTGACAGTAAGTTCAGGGGAGATAGGCAATTATGGCTTGAAAGTGATAAAATACGCAACTAGTTTATCAAAGTAGTTAGGCAATCACGCTGATGAGAAAAGAAATATAGTGCAGAATCATTGTCATAAGATCCACACCCTCCACATAGATGTGTTTTGTAAAACGTTGGAAGGGAATTTGATACATAAGCGTTTTTCATATATGCCGTAAAAGCCTGACGTGCGTTGCTTCAAATCAGGTGAGCTTTAGATCTGAATCAAGCCCTGTATTTAGACATACAGATTTCTACTATGATCTTGCAACCTCATATATCACTTTACGTTATGTGCATATCCAAAACAATTCTTGAAGTTTGAAACCAATTGTATTCATAAGTACAGCTACAAATTATTTATTTGATATCCAGGAAATTAGTCACATAACACCCGTCCTTTCAAATGAAGAAAATATAATAACAAGGCAGTTAATAAATGGTTCATGGTTTCGCTTTTACTCACCTTTTGACACATCTGCAGAGTACTGCGATCCTATCTGCGGAAACACATAGAGTAGCAACAACACAGCCCCGAGTAATTTTCCTAGATGAATGTTACATGGAGTTAACACCTTGTCGATGAACGATGAGCCTTTATTCCTTCGATTGACCATATTCACTATCCAGAAAAAAATCCTTATTTTTTATATTCCTCAATGTTCTTATTAGATTCCTAAATCTGTGCACTCTGGTGAAGCAACTGGATATAGCTTACAATTTATTGTCGCGTGAGGAAATGTGCGTTACGTATCCATATGCAGTATTACACTGGACTGTCATTAACACGGAAAGCTGCTCCGAAGTGACTGTGTGTCCTTAACACCAGCTTCAGTATTACTCTCATGCTGCCACAAACTGTCCTTTTAATAGACTCTTTACAGCCAATGGTTAGTAAGGGTCTTGTAGCAGCTTCACCTTACAGCCGCATTTCTCCAGCTTTTTCTGCAGTCTGTTTTTAGTTCGTTAGCTAGTTAAAAACTTTTTCAGTGTCTTCCCTGAAGTCTGCATCATTTATCCATTTAAACATCTGCCCGTATTTACTTGGACTGTTGTTCTGTTTACCTTTAACACCATTAATTGACAAAACGCCAACAGGTCTATTCTCGAAGCTGATTGTCTGATGTAAGCATCGTTTAGTAACTGCACTGAGTGGCAGGGTCCGTATTGTTGCTTGATTAGTCTGCATGAAATATTAGAGGTAATAAGTAAGTAAGTAATATTTATTGTAAATTTCAATTAACATAAATGTTCCTTACTGCTGAATTTGCAACAGCCATCAATTTTGACCGCTATAGTGTACATTAAGAATTATATTTAAAATGTATATTTTCCGAGGCAACCATTTTCAGAAAGTACGCTACTTCAGTAATTGATAGCTCTATCTCAAAACGCGTGAGTACTGAGAGAGGATGGATTTCCTTGTATTCAGATATTGAAGTTCTCGTCTATTGCCATCATATTCCGAGAAAGCCTACAAACTCATATTTGCTGCCTGTCCATCTAAAGTAGCTCACTGATATGAAAATCTTCAGGGAGGGAATGATGCCACGTTCCACTGAGAAGAAAAGGTCCTGCACGGTCCCAAGTACTGTGCAGCTGTCGACTACACATCTTTGGTTGAGAGCCCCACAGGGACCCAACTGGATGGGTAGCCAATGGCTATAGTCGTTAGTCAGAGCCAATAAAGGTAAAGTACCCCGAGTACTTAAGCTGATGCACACTGGGCATCAGTGTCTTTGAACCAGGTTATCACACCATTCATTGTACCAGGCTTAAATGCTGAGAGCAACATAACACAGAAGATTGTAACATACTGCAATAAACCAGTTGAACTAGAGATACATCTTGCTTGTGTGAAGCCAGACATAAGATGCACCTCAGAGGGATCTACGGTACCGGAGGTCTAAAGGACTTGCCCGCAGTGATACACAGTCTCAGCCGTACCTAAGACCACCACCGTATTACTGCCGTTCTACCGTACCTAAAAGACCTTGCATGACAAATATTCATGAACGTGTTCTGTTGAGGGCCAAGAACTCCTTCTTGTTTGAGTGATACCTTTGCTCAGTATCATTAAATACCCTACTAGCATAAGTGATAGGGTGGTATCAACCATCCTTTTACTTCTGCGACAACACAGTGCCAATACCTTTCCTGGAGGCATCCGTTTCAAAAGGAACAGCTTGCTGAAGTCAGGAAAGGCAAGGAGCGGCTCCTTCAGGCATTCCTTTTTGAGGATGTTGAAGGTGTGCAACTCCTCTTCAGAGAGCTCTACACTCTCTAACTTCTTATCCTTGTTCTTACCAGCAGTAAGATTGTACAGAGGGGCTGCTATTTTAGAGAAGCCCTTAATAAAGTGCCTGTAGTGCCTCACAAGCCCTACAAAAGACTTCACATCCATGTAGGTCTTTGGAGGTGGGCACTGCGCAGTTGGAACCAAATTCTTTGGAGAGGGTTTAACTCCCTCCTTGCTCACATGATGAGCGAGGTAGGTAATCTCTGACTTAAAGAGAGTACACTTGGAAGGCTTCAATTTGAGACCATGTTCCCTCAGGTGGTCAAAGATTACCCTCATACATTGTAGGTGTTCTTCCGGGGTTCAGGAAAACACGATGATGTCGTCCAGGTAAATCAGACAATAGGTGAGGTTGAGCTCACCTAAACAGTTCTGCATGAGCCTCTAAAAAGTGGTGGGAGCATTACAGAGGCCAAAAGGCATCCGATCACACTCAAAGAGGCCCATACTCCCAAGAGTAAAGGCAGTGAACTGCTTAGACTCCTCTTCCATGGGGACCTGCCAGAACCCAGAGATTAAATCAAATGTTGAGTAATAGGCAGAGCCCATGAGGCAATTAAAGGATTCACCAATGTGAGGCAACAGGTGTGAGTCCTTACGTGTTAGAGAGTTGAGTCTTCTGAAGTCAATACAGAACTTCAGCGACCCATCTTTCTTACGGTCCAACACAACAGCATTACACCATGGACTGGTACTGGGGTGGATAGCTCCAGCATCCAACATTAACTTTAGGTGCTCCCATACCTCATCTACCTGTGGAGGCGGTATGTGGTGGAAACGTGACCTAAAGGGCATTGCATCAGGATTCTTGAGCACAATCCTGTGCTCCACTGTCTTGGTCTGTCCAATCTCATGCTTCTTGAGAGAGAACAGATCATGATACTCTGCTAGGAGGCTGCAAGCCTGGGCAGCCTCCTCTTCAGTCCAAGACTCCAAGCCAGACAAGTCTAGCTTTTCAAAGAGTTTTGTTTGTCTCTCCTCTAGGGAGAGTGCCTGTTGGGCAGCAGCTTGACGATGCGCCACCACTTTGCCAGATATGGGAGGCACCAGGTTGGCAGCCTCCATCATGGTTAAGGGACACCTTCTGCAATCTCTACCCAGTCTCTGGTGTTGTTCCTCAGGACCACCGTCACCTTATTGCTACCATTAACCAGGGTGGCGTAGGTACTGAGAACATCAACTCCTACAGGGAGTTCAGGCAGCCTCCTCCCGAGGCCATGTGTCAAAACATTCAAGCAGTAACCTAGGAGAGTCAACTTGACCCTCCCATGAGTGGCCTTATAACCAAATGGTGGAATAGTGATCTTGCCACTCGAACAAATGACTTCCTTCACCTCACCAGGGGTGATAGGTTTGTTAGCCACATCGTCCAAGTGACAAGATGCAATACAGGCACCTATGCCCCTCATGAGCCATGAGACTCGAGAGGAAGCCCAAGGCATTGCCAATCTGGAGATCTCGCTCTCCTTGATAACCTCCATCACTCTGTAGAGCGTGGGGGTACCAAGAATTACAGGACACTCCCTCATACCGGGATCATCTAACACAATAGCTATTTGATCCTCATCATAACCTCGAACACAAGGCACCTTGACATTCAGTATGACAAACCCAGTAGGCTTGACCATGATGCCACCGATACCATGTATGGGGGGTATTTCCCACCCAGTTTCTTCCTGCAGGCATTCCAAAGGGAACACTGGCATGTCACATTGCAGTGCATACCGCAGCGTGACAAAGTTGAGTTGAGCCCCATTGTCCAGAAGACAAGTAGTGAGCTCATCATTGATGATGGCTTCACACCAATTCTGGGGTCCAATCCATTGCTGGAAAGGGTCAGGGTTCAAGAGAGGATCCCTCTTTTCCTGTCCCTCTAGCTTGGGGATGGTGCCTGTGGTGGTGGCTGATCTTGCTGTGAGGTGTCGGTATAGCCCATGTTGGCAGTCACCAATTGCTGTGCCGGATTGTTTTTGGGAGGCCCCCCTGGCTGTGGGGGCCTCTGGTAGTTTTTTGCATGGGGGCAGTCATGGATCAGGTGATCAGGAGAGTCACAAACGAAGCAGCACTTCCTGGCTCTCTCATCAGCCTGCATGGCTCTTGTGAGTTTCACGTTCAGCTCCCAGTCTCCGCCCTCGGCATCACAGAGAAAATCTGGAATGTACAGCCTGCCTCCATCATCTGGGGTGGGATCTGCACTGTCAGACACATTTCCCTCTTCAGCCGTGGTGGTAGGAGGGTCATGCCCTCCCCTGCCCTAGCAAGAAAAGCTGTAGTTTTGTGATACTTGGGTTTATAAGCCTGAGGCACTGGGGCACCTATGGAAGATTGGCTGTGGGTTTGGGCAGCCAGATGACTTCCCCCCACAGTACGCTTTTGGTGGGCCACATAGGTCTCATGCTGCTTGACAGCATCGTACACTTGCTCTGCTGTCAAACAGCCATCCTTGGCAGCCTGGGAGTTCAGGACATGATGGACACTTTCCTTAACTCCGCTGATGGAGACCTCGTACTGCAGTATCTCAGCCTCCAGATGAGTGATTTGAGTAGGCCAGTCTTTGAGGTGGCTGGCAACAGTGCTTCCCACACATATAAGGAAGTCAGTTGCCTCCTCCTTCTCACACTGCCTCATATTCTCCACCATATTCCGCTGGTCATGGAATGTTAAGGTACCACAATAGTGGGACCTCAGGTGTTAGAGCAGCAAATCGAGGTCAGTAACCTCGCTGCCTGGAATGTTAAAATGTATTCAATTGAGCTTATCAGCTGCCTTGTCTTTCAGGGCAGATAATACCTGAGGCATCAAGAAATGATCCTCATAATAATCCCTATAGTTGGTAATAACTCTAACCCAATGCTTAAAGGTGCTGGCCACATTGTGGGATGACTCATCCTTCCCGTGGAAGTCAGGCAGAGCCACCTTATTGGAGACATCGCCTTTCTTCCGCCAAGTCCCCCCTTGAGTGACTATCATGGAAGAAGTGTCAGAGTCAGTGTCTGTAGTCTCAAGACCACTTTACTGACTCCCAGAACCTTGACTACCCCTGCTCCTGCATCCACTTTTCTTCTTCTTCCCAGAGGCAGTAACTGCATCTGTAGTGAACCCCTCATCGTCCATTGTGTAGGCGGGCATTGAGAGTCCACGTTGGAGCAGGGCATGAGCACCAGAGGGAGCTCCTGTGGCAGCACTGGGGCTTCCCTGAGCAGCTGTAGCTGTTGCAGAAGAAGCCGCCAATGGTGTAAAAGGCTTCACAGTGGCAGAGAGGCTTGGGGTAAGGTGGAGTACTGAAAGGCATTCCGTCAACTCCAGACGTGCCATGCGAAGGCATTCTCTTTCCAATTTTTTGAGCCCGGCCACCACTTGAGCAGCCCGGTCCAAACCTAATGGCTTTACTGAGAACCTTGCTGGCCAGGCCATCCAAGTGGGAATGTCACCTATGAGAGCACAGGCATCTGTTCCCTGTTCAACAGACAGACCAGCATGAGGGGCTCCCTTCTTACCATAAAAGGTGAGGAGGTAGCCCACTTCAGTGATATAAACACCGGTACACCCTGGGTATACCATGTTGAGAGCGTCTACCACAAATTCAGGACTGATGGTGTTTGCATCTGGGAATGAAAACTCTCCACTCGCAGTTTTCACCTCAATCCACACTTCCAAGGCGTACCTTGTGGGAGGCAGTGGAGGAGTCACCTTTTTAGGAGACTTCTCCCTCACATCCCTCTCAGCTCTACCTTTAGAGCCTGCGTTGGCCTTATAGAAGACCTCGAGGCAGTGCTCCACCTTGCTAACTGTAGTGGTGTCATTTAGACCACCCCCAAGTGCTGGGGATGAGTCCCTTGGTCTAGACTGAGTAGTTTGAGTGTTGCCACTCACAGATACGGCTCCAGGGGCTCTAGCAGTTTCCCCTGATGATTCGTTAGGTTGTCTTGTAGCCATACTACATTCCGCAAGGTGAGGTCAACCCTACACCTGTGATTATTTGTGAGTTATTTAATAATGTTCAAAAGGAGCACTCATGTGCACCAGAGGGACTCTACCGGAGAGTTCCAGCCAATGGCCACTGTCAGATCACCAGCAACCACCGACAGCCACTAGGGGCTTAATTTAAATTAATTAAGTACTACTTTTACCTGGCTTTTCCCTAGGCTGCCCACCCAGGGACACCAATAAGTGTCATGCCACAAGGTGAGGAGGTGATGCCTTGCAGCCTTCAACTTAAATCTAGCCTCTCCTCCCATAGGAGAGGCAGGCAGCTTTGGCTTAAAAGCAGTTGAAAGTTATACAGACCTCCTACCGAGAAGGTGGTGGCGGTTGTACGGGTACAGCAGCAGTCTAATACACCAAGACGTTAAGTTGAAAAGACAAGGAGACAGTGACTTCTATTTGAAGCAGCTGCATCAACCTGGAAGGAGAGCCTTCTCCATTTGCTAACCTGTGAATCCGGCAACCGATGCTCACGTGTCAGTTGCCAGAGATTGAGTGCCCCAAGGTCGGAGTCACGCCCGCTTTTATACTAGGTGTGACATCATAATAGAAGGTGTGATCGAATGTTCAGGGCTTACGGGTGGACGTATCTCCCATTGGTCAGGCAGGCCGTGATCACGTGAAGCATGTGTGACATGAGAGCATGAAAAGCCTCTCATTGGTCAGGTGCGCCCCAGCAACCATGATGTGGATGATGTACGGGAGGCGTCATGTAAGAATCGCAACGTTTGTATGAGGAGCATTCTGGATTAGACCTAGAAGGCTCCCAAAGCACCCGCAAAAGCCTTTCCCTTCACAAGGGAGAGCTTGTTCTCCAAGGGGAAGGCCCTGCCTCTTCAAGAGAGATGCTTGCTGCATGGAAAGGAGGCCTCTGCAAGAGAGGCTGCCCATAGCACTCACAGCCGGCAAACGAAAAAGGGGGGCCGCCTTTCCGTAGCACCATATACACAAGATCAGTCTTAGATTTAGTGAGAGTTTAGAAGGAAGGTTGATACCTGTGATCATGTTCAGCATAATTTTTGTTGAAGTTTGAACCAAGAAAAAGTGTCATTAAGGTTGCTGTACCCACTTGTGACGTGTTGTGACGTAAAACTCTCGTCAAAACACAGAGTTACGCTTCATTGACC
>JBCAUG010217946.1:0-19037 GCA_038406175.1 Haplosyllis leylae | reverse complement strand
AAATAAAGGACTGTTTTGAGAAGTTGAAAATACTAGTTCCTGTTTTTGGTAGAGCATTAACCATCCTGACCAGAGTTGCCCTAAGCAGAAAGAGAAGTACTATCCAAAACCCACTATACACATAAAGATACCAGGAGAAGGTGCAGTCAAGTTTGGTGCCATGACCAGGATGGTGCCGGGGGAATAGGAACCTGAATATCTTGGATATAGCAGATCTGCCAGGGAAGTTCAAAAAGAAAAACCTAAAAATGGTAAGTTCCCTTTCTGTATGTATCTAAAGATGACCAAATGAATGAAATAGATTTAGAAGACCCTGTTAGAATAACACTAAAAAGTATTGTGGATATTACCTATATATTGGTAAAGAGTCTTAGGAAAGCAGCAAAGTTTCAGAGGCTAACCTAGTTATTGGATGGGTGGCTGAATGCCTACATGGCATTTTGATCCAGAAACTGAAGTTATACCAAATAAGACCCTTTACTCCAGAAACTGTTAGGTTAAGCTATAATGCCCAAAGGGCAAAAGCATTTGCAAAAACTGGTAGTGGAAGTAGATTCCAGGGATGGAAGGAAGTTCAGGCCTTATGGCAGAGAATAGAAAGATATATTCAGACACTGTAAATGAGGAGCCTGTAACATCTGCTTCTGATAGCTCTGAAGAATTAGTGTGTATTAAAGAAGAACCTGTAGAACAATTTCCAAAAGAGGTAGGATCTTTGACAGTGAGTATACCTCCTCCTGTCCCACCTCCACAATTCATAGTCCCATTATTACCTGCACCCTCAAGCCTAAGTGCACCTCCACGTCCCTGGGCAGGAACTAGACCATTTATTCCTCCACTTTTACCAGAATTAACAAATCCACAGGGGCATAGGACACCTTGGTTATCTGAGTCTATCAGACTACCTAGAAGACCACAAACCCCAACTAAATGGCAGGAAGCTTTTAGTTTATACACTATATATGAAGATACAAATAACAAGGCTAGGTATTCTCTCCAAAATGGATGCATTACTTTCAGTGCAGCCCAAAGAATATATATGAGTGGGCTACAAGACATAAGGAGGCTAACCACTGAGGGAAGGCTTGCCTCATGCTATTTTCAATATATGTTGGACTATGGTAAACTCCACAATTACATCAGTACCAAAATTGACAAATAAAAAGTATGGATATTTAGGGACAAAAGAAATACTAATATTAGAAGGGATAATTGTGGGAACCATGTTAACCATTATAATTATTATTCTGCTTATATGTAAAATGCGAAGGAATCAAAGAACAAGGCAATGATTTATGCTGTTAACTCAGTTTGATCCCTTATATTACAGGAGGGTTGACATAGTAAGAATGTCAAACACAAATCTGTAAACACTTAGAGAAGTTTGCACACAAGAAAAAGCACCAAAGCTCAAAACAGGGTTTTATTAAGAGAAATAAAACCAAGAGGCTTATTTCGAGGTGAGACCTTGAAATAAAGGTCTCTCTGTTTATTTCGTGTATATATGTTGTACAAATTGTAGGAACTATGACTATGATGTCATGATGTAGCTTTAACAAGTTCATAGTAGAGGTTTGCAGTGCAAGTTTGCAGTGAACTATATTAATTATTACTATATAATGGTTATATAATGTGAGTGAAATCTAGTGTCATAAAGGCTAAGCAGCCTAAGATAAAGGTAGTAATGATAAAGCATGGCGATGAATATAATACCCATATTTATCGTAGTAGAGTGTTTTAAGCAAGATGAATTGGCCCACTATAAGCAAAAGGCCTTTATAATATTGCCAGCTACCACGTCTGAATCTTCTACAACAGGAAAAGAAAATCCAAGTTAAATGCATACTGTGCATATTGTTTATAGATTTAGTACTAATTTTAGGTATAATACTATTGTGGTTAGAAATTTCCTTAGTCTGGAAGGATGCCTCAAAGCAACCCCTGTGATAATTGTACACTAGCTTTATTATGGTTATTACAGTATTTGATTGTAATGGGATATATTATATATATGGTCACATATATAACTGGAAGAGAGCTTTTACCCCTGTATCAACTTAGAAATAGAATTTACTAATAAAACTGATGAGTAGGGTGGTGAGAAAATCCAAAACAAAAGAAAGAGTTGGTGCTCAGTATGGTTTGGCTGATTTAGACCCTGCAGATTTGGATGTCAGACAAACTAGACATTCACAATATTCAGCCCTACCTCCAGTAACTGGAGGCACTTGGAAAGAAAAGGCAGCTACAAGACCTAGATCTGAATCCCCTGAGTTTATTAGTACTACTCCAGATGCCATGAGCACTGATAAGGCTATAGAAATATCTAAAAAGATTGATAAGGAAATAGCTGAAGAAAAGTTGGTTAAAATAAAGATACCTCCTGGACCAATTCTTGGGTTAGATGATACCTTGCCAACTGTAGAACAATTACAGACTCCAAAGCAGGGTGAGGAGCATTATGAAGAAATAAAGGATGAAAATAGTGGGGTTGTGACCTTCCCCCAGTTGGGGAAGGCATTGAGGGAAAAACAGACCCAGGGTACCAGAGCTCCATTAGCTACAGCCCTAGAATCAGATCTTTTGTATAAGATTGCCCCAGTGCCTTCCATAACATATGGGGCAGGTCCTGACTTTGATAATATAATAAAAGAAGGTGATGAATTTATAGAAAGGACTTATACCATAATGGAAGCTCCAAATGAAGAAGAAGAAAGGTCCCAATCCTTTGTGATCTTGGAAAGAGGAAATCAAGAGGTACGCTCTAGCATTTATGAAAACCTCGCACAAGAGTTAAAGAAAATAATGCCCGATGAGCTATATCTGCCTACTAGTAAAGATAGGAAGGTGTCAGGTAGAAAACCTAAATTGTGGGTAAGACAGACTCTATTTGAAGGAAATCCAGCAGTAATAGTGAAAATAGAAGAATGGATGAAAGAAGTGGGGACTGCAAATTATGCTGTTGATGTACAATTGGGGATAATTTATGCAATAAAAGGAAATAGGTGGGAAAGGATGTCTGTTACAGCAGAAGTAAGTGCCAAGAGAGTAGAAAAGGGTACACCTGTAATGGGACCTATTGATAAAACAATTAGAACACCCACTAGCCAAGAACCAGTCCCAGTGGCAGAATCCACTAGGAAAGAACCCCCCACATATACAAATGAACCCACTAGAGATCGAATTGTAGATCCTCCAGATCCAGAAAGTCTACCAAGACCTACTATCACTCCTGTACAAAAAGATCCAAAGATAAAACTGGATTTTGAACAAAAACCTGATGATGATGATGAGCAAATTCAAAGGGAAATAGAAGAAGCTAGATTAGCAGAAGCAGCTCTGGCCTCTCAGAGACAAGAAATTGAGCAAGAAAGACAGAAGTTGTTGAAAGAACAACAATATGCAGCTAAAGAAAGGTTAATAACATTGAGGCAACAAAGGAAGAAATTAGAGGAATCCATAGCTGAAATGACTAGAGAAATTATTAGAGATTCAGACTTACCATATGGCGATAGGTTAAGTAGGAGACAGAATTTGGTCAATGAATATAGTAATCAGATGGAAAGGGAAGAACAACTAGTAGAAGACTTTATAGAAAAGACTGATGAACCCAAAGATATTACTTTGGAGACAATGACCACAGATTCAACCCTGTCTTCAACTGCAGACCCTATAGAATTCTTAGATGAACACTATGATGAAAGTCAAAATCAAGAAAATTAGAGCAGAACAGTGTAAGTCAAGATCTATGGTTATGTATAAACATTTTATAAAGAAGGCCAAAGACTTACAGAAAACTAAAGAGCAAGAGGAACTTGAAAACCTGATGGTAGCCTCAATGAAGAGTTTAGATAGAAAAATAAGAAAATACCAAAGAGTGTTAGACTCATATGAAACTAAGGAAAAGCAATATTTTGAGACCCTTGAACAAAATAATAATGAGAACACTAAAAAGGAAAGAAAGGAAAAGAAAAAGAAAGAAAAGGAGATGGCTGAATTAAAGAAAAAGCACCTAGAAACTAAGAAACAAATGGAAAAGATGAGGGAATTAGAACAAATAGCTAAACAAAGAAAAGAAGTTATGGAAGTTAAAATTAAAGAAGAAAGAGAGAGACAATGAGAAAAATTAAAACAATTAGCAGAAGAGAAAGAAAAGCTGAAAAGACTTCAAAGACAGAAAGAGGAAGGGGCCTTAACAGAAGCCTATTTAAAAGAACAACAGTTAAAAGATGAAAGTGAAGATAAACTCACAGAAGCTTTCCTTAAACAAGAACAATTAAAAGAGCAGCAAAGACAGAAAGAATTGACAGAACAATTCTTAGAAGCTGAAAGACAGAGAGAAGAAGAACAACAAAGAATCTTAACCCTTAAACTTTTAGAAAAAGAAAGGTTAGAGGAGGAAAGAATGATGAAGAACAAGGCTACAAGAAAAGTAACTAACCAGGGAGCATCTCCTGTTCTAAGGACAGGGGATCATAGAAAAAGACCCCATAAACCAACTTCAAGTGAACAGGAAGCAGAGAGGCAAAGATTATTAAACACTCTAAATGAAGTTGTAGTAAATGGGCAAAGACCTAATAAAGAAAAAGAATTAAGATGGGATTATGAAAAAGATAGAAAGGCTCAGGCTATTTTTGGAAAGATGAAAAAGCCATCTAGAACCCCAATAGAGAAATGCCCAAAGTGTGGGATGTTGAAACATGAGGGTGGTTGTCCTTGTGTCCTATGTGGGAAGAAGGGTCATGATGAAGAGCATTGTCCCACTAACAGTCCTCCCCACAAGAGGAAGAAAGATAAACAAAGAGCAAAGAAAGAAGAAGTATGCTCTTGTTGTAAGACTAAAGGTCATAAGGCACAAGAGTGTCTGTGGAGTAAGGATGAATCTATAGATTCAGAACCTGAAGTACCAATGGAAGTGCCTTATGCCACCATATGTACTCATTGTAGGGCTTTAGATCACATGATAGAGGATTGTCCAGCACTTAGAGATGCTGACAATAGGAGAAGAAGAATTATCTGTGAAAGATGTGGAAAGCAAGGGCATGATATAACAGCATGTTTGGATGAGACTGAAATGGAAAGAGAAAAAGAAATAAGGGAAGCTATACAAAAGAAAACAAAAGAGTTAGAAGCAATAGAGGTAAAAATTAAGAAATTAGGAAAAACTTCTGCTGATGTCCATGAGCCTCAAGATAAAGATACAAATACTCCTTCAACCTTAGGAGGTGGAATCTTCACTGAAAGAGGGGATTCTGACCAGCCCCTAGGGAACCCAGGGATAAATATCCCAGAATGCACAGACAGCCACAGGACATTGACCCTATGGGAGGTCCAGGTGGTGGGGCTGGAGGGGGCCCTCCTGATGATCCAGGTGATGATGATGGAGATGAAGGAGGAGATGATGAGGATGAAGATGAAGAGGATGATGATAATGAGGAAGGAGAAACTGATGAGGAAGATGAACAGAGTGATATGTCTGAAGACTCTGAATTGTCAGATTTCCTCTATGATATAAGAGGAAATAGAATAAATGTGGAAAATTTATTTCAAGAATGGCAAAACAATAGGGATAGGAAACCCCCTGTCAGAATAGTCAGAGGACCAAGAGGACATAGGGGAGCTAGAGGTAAACCAGGTAGGAAAGGACCAAAAGGTGATGACAGTCCAGTAAGAAACATATCTAATGTAGGTTTTGCCCCCAATAATGTAAGTTTAAATACTACTGGATTAGAAGACTCTTTCAAAGAGTTGGAAAATTCTATGAGAAATGTATGGACTGTGCAAAAAGATTTGAACACTTCAATGAGAGATCACATACAAATAATAGCACAGGCTCAAAAGGATAACACTGAGGCTTTAGAAAGATTGAATGAAAGTACTAGACAAAGAGACCATGACCATATGTTTGTAACCATAGATGCCTATGATGGCACTGATCCTGACAAATTTGATCATTGGATAGACCAAATAGAAATAGCCTGCAGAATTAGTGGCAGAGACCCTAGAGTGGTGGCATTGGCTAAATCTACTGGAGCTGTTACAGAGGTCATTAGAAGTATGAAACCAGGTTTGTCTTGGGTAGAATTTAAAAATGAGTTGAAGAGATGCTTTTCAGCAAGTAAATCTATGACCCATGCTGCTCTTATATTAGATAATTTTAGGAAACAGAATGTTAATGAAAACTTGAGGAGTTATATACATAAATATACAAAATTACACAGAGAAGCAACAGATAGGTCTTGTGAGGATGAGTATGATACAAAAGCTAAACTCCATTTCCTATCAAGACTAAGGAATGGAAACATAGCCACTAAAATCAGCCAAAGTGCAGATTTTGAAAAGTATAAAACTTACTCACTACAAAAATGTATGGAGAAGGAATTAGTCTTAGAATCCAGATTACAGGTAAGGGAAATGGTAACTCAAGCTAGAGAAGCAGTGGATGCCACCAAACCTACTGAGATAATGGAAGCTGAGACTCACCCAGTGGAAGAAGAGGTGAACAATGTGCCAGATGCTACCCCAGTAAATAGATCTAAGGCTAATAGTATCTGCTATAAATGTGGTGAATATGGCCATTATGGAAGAGAGTGTCCCACAGCAGACAAAGATTTAGAAGACATTGCTGATAGAATAGTAGGAAGGATAGAACATACCTTCCAAGCTTATACACCTGTCACTTTGCAATACATGAATGATATAATAGCAAAAGCAGCTAAGTTAGATCAAAGTAGAAGAGTAGCAAAAACCAAAGCTAAATTGTTACAGGGCTTGCTTAACCAAAGGGGAAGTGGAGCCAAAAGCCTATAGAGGAAGAGGTAGGGGAGCACCAAGAGTAAATAATCCCCCTGCAATACATCCTCAAGGATCACCTATAGGTAGAGGAAGGGGTAGAGGAGCTGCAAATACAGTGGCCAAAAGAACTAGACAACCTAATCAGGCTGCAGCAGCCCCTGTTTCTATACAACCCTCAGCCCCACCACTTCCAAGCTTATCCCAACCACAAGACCCTATGAAAGTGGAACCAAATCCTTTCTTAGGAATAACCAATCCTTTTCTGACTACTGATTCCCATTTGCCAGATATAAATGAAATACAAGATGAGATTTACCCAGAAGAATTAGAGAATATGACTTTAAAAGAATTAGAAGCCCTTCAGCAGACTTTGGATGAAGACTTAGAAGATGATGAGGAAGAACAAGTAATAGAAAAAGAACAATGACTGGAAAAGGGGTATGAACCCTCCAGGTACTTTGTGTCCCTAGAAGAAATTAAAAAGAATCAACATGAGAAAATCATAGAAATCACTGTAGATAATAATAAGAGTGCAGTAATAACACCTGAATTAGCACAAGAAAAATGTAAAGTTCTAGTTGATACTGGAGCCACTAGTTGTTGTCTAAGGGAAGACTATTTTAGGAAAATACCAGGAGCTTCCTTACTCCATTTGAGAAATTATAGAATAAGATCTGCTTCTGGAAATGACCTACAGACTTTAGGAAGGGCAACTTGTCCTATTAAAATAGGAGACAAACAATATCAAATAGAATTTATTGTCTGTAGAAATTTAATAAGGCCAGCTATATTAGGATTGGATTTTCTCAGACAAAATAGAATGGGTACAACCTGGACACCTAATGGAACATTTGCCTTACAAAGAGGAGAGGAACTTCTAGTTGAAAGTATAGAGGTGTGCTTTAAGAATACCTCACCAGTGATCTCAGCTTATAGGCATTATACTGTTCCAGCTAGGTCTATAATGATAGTGAATGCCAAAGCCAACATGCAATTACAAGATCAAGGAAGAGTTTTTGAAGTAACAGCAACCCCAGGGTTCTCCTATAAACACCCAAACATAGCAACCCTACCAGTGCTCCATAAAACAGATCAAGAAACTAGAGAAAATGTGCCTTATCTACTGATAAATCTGTCTATGATTGATGAAAAGATAGAAAAAGGGGAAGAAATGGCAGAAATGAAGCTTTGTTCCTATCAATTACAAGAGAAAGATGAAACAGACTTCACAGAGGAAGAGATTAACTTTATAAATGATGAGAAAGTTTTTGAACAATATGATTTAATAAATGAAAAAGATGATGTAGAAAAAAATTCATAACTTCCCCTGCTCAAGTAGAGCCTCAAAGAAAAGTTAAACTACAAGATGCTCAAATTACAGAGGAGGATAAAGTGAATTTCAGAAATTTATGTCAAGAATATGCAGATATATTCTCATAGAGTTCAGAGGATATAGGACATACCCCCTTATTAACTATGGAAATAGAAACAGGAGATAGTCCACCCATTTGTCAAAAACCTTATAGTTTACCATTGAAACATGTTGAATGGGTGACAAAAGAATTAGAGATATTAGAAAGAGCAGGGGTGATATCAAGAAGTGTATCACCCTGGGCAAGTCCTATTGTAAAAGTACCTAAGAAATCTGAACCAGGAGAACCACCTAGAAGGAGAATGTGTGTTGATTATAGAGTTTTGAATAGTCTATTACCTCCAGTAAATAGAGCTCATTCAAAGGCACAGGGAATACTCACCCTGGTACCTTTACCCAAAATAGATGAAATCTATGCTCAGTTGGAAGGCTCTAAAGTGTACTCAGCCATAGATATGAGGAGTGGTTACTTTCATCTGGGATTATCAGGGGCAGCAAAACCTAAAACTGCTTTTGTCCCAGGAGGACCACATGGAGCTAAGTATGAATTCAATAGATGTCCATTTGGACTCTCCCAAGCTCCAGCTTATTTCCAGAGACCGGTACATGAAGTACTGAAGGGTATAACATTTGCTTTTGGATACCTGGATGATATTCTTATTTTCAGCCCAGATAATGAGACTCATTTAAAACATTTGAACATTGTATTTCAAAGATTGAGAGAAGCTGATTTGAAACTTAAAGCTAGTAAGTGTAGTTTCTTTAAAAGACACATGCAATATCTAGGACACTTGGTATCAGGAGATGGTATTGAACCCTTACCAGAAAAATTGGAGACAGTAAAAGAAATGCCCCCACCAACAAATCCAAAAGAAGTAAGACAATTCCTAGGATTAGTGGGGTACTATAGGAAATTTGTTCCAAAATTTGCTGACATAGCTAGGCCTTTAACTAATCTGACTAAGTTAGATGTACCATATGAATGGACTGATAAATGTCAAAAGACATTTGAGTTCCTTAAAGAAATGCTTCTAAAGGATCCTATACTCAAGTATCCAGATCCCAATAAACCCTATACTTTATTTACAGATGCTAGTAAATATGCATGGGCTTGTGTGTTAACCCAAGAATATACACACAATTTTGATGGAAAAGAAAAGAAAATTTTACATCCTATAACATATGTCAGTGGATTGTTTAGAGGAAGCCAGATAAATTGGGCCACCCTCACTAAAGAGGCTTATGCTATATACATGTCAGTGAAAAAGACCATTATGTTCAAGATGCTGAAGTGGTGGTTAGAAGTGATCATCTACCCTTGAAGACCTTCCTACATAAAACCACTTTGAATACTAAGGTTAATAACTGGGCAATAGATATTACCTCAAGGTGTAGGGTTAGGTTTGAATACATAAAATGTATTAAAAATACCTTAGCTGTTACAATGAGCAGATTGGTCAAAATAACACCAGAAATAACCCCAGACCCAGAACCTCCTGGACAAGAGTTTGGGTATGATATCTTTGAAGAACTGCAACCTATAGAGACCACCACACATCATGTGGAAGAAATTAAGGAAGAAATTGAAGATAAGAAAGATCCTATACCAGATGATGATACCCCTGTAATAGATCTTACAGAATCACAATTGGAAGACATACAAATGAAAGATAAGTTTATTAAGAACATTGTAAATAGATTGATAAATAAACAACAGCCAGAAGGAAAACCTTATTACTTAGAAGGAAAACTTCTGAAAAAGTATATATATGATAACAAGCAAAGGTTTGAAGTGACTGTGGTGGCTCCAAATTGTGCTCCTCTATTATTGAACTAGGGTCATGACCAATTAGGGCATAATGGGTCAGCTAGAACCTATATGCTTATTAAAAGATTATATTATTGGAAAGGAATGAAGACAGACATTTACAACTATGTGAAACAATGTAGGTTATGTCAAAAACAAAACATAACTCTTGTCAAATATGTGCCAGGTCATTTTTCAGCTCCAATGGCTCCCATGGAATTTATATCAATGGATTTGATAGGTGACTTTACACCTTCATCAAAGGGGAATAAATATGCTCTAACAGTAATCTGTATGTTAACTGGTTATACTTTTTGCATTCCAATCCCATCTAAGCAGGCCCAAGATGTAATATCAGCCTATATAGAAGGTGTTTATTCAAAATTTGGTGGATCCAAGAAAATTTTATCAGATAATGGAACTGAATTCAAAAATACACTTTTTGATAAAGTGGCCAAAGAATTGGGGGTGGAGTTTAAATGTTATACTGCTCCTTACCATCCTCAATCTAATGGCAGGATAGACGGGTTTCACCATTTCCTTAAAGCTTGCATGACCAAACATATTTCCCCTACTATGGAATGGGACCAAATAGTCCATTTGGCCACAGCAGCTTATAATTTCTTCCCCAATGAACATTCAAGAGAAAGTCCCTTTTTCTTGATGTTTGGAAGAGATCCTAGAATACCTTTGAATACTATTCTGCAACCCAAAATTAGATATATGGGGACAGAAGAAAATATACTATCACTAGAAGCTATGCAAAGAATATATCTGTTAGTGGCTGAAAACTTAAAATTAGCCAGGGAAAAGATGCCTAAGAATCAACAACCACACCCAACTAAATTGAAACCTGGTGATATGGTAATGATTAGGACTCATAAAGATGGACAATTTCAACTAGTTTATAAGGGATATTATAGAATAATATCCTTCAAGGGTAATCAAGTAGAGGTGATAAACATCAATAAAGAGAAGAAATTTAAAATGGTACATATCTCAGATGTAAAATATATTATGCCAGTGGATAGCATAATACCTTATCTACCCTTACCAAATCAATTTGGCAGAATGGCCAAATACAATTTGAATCTTAAAAATGTCCCAGATTTAAAATGGAAGGAGATGTTAATAGGATCCTAGCAAAATTTTAAAATAATTGAGAAATTAGGTTATTAACAAACCTGTTTACTGACCATCTGATGCAGAGCTGGTGGTGTCTATGTCAGAACCTTCTTTGGAAAGGCTTTTGAAGGTATCTTTGAAGGCTCTGGGACTTTTTCCAGCTGTGGTGGGGCGTGATTTGGTGCCAGTGGTGACTGGTAGCTTTGCCTCAGACTCAGAGGAAGAAGCAGGGGGGGCTCCTTTGACACCTCTGGTCCTCTTGCTACCCCTTCCTGATTCCTTTTTGGGTTTAGGTTTGCGCTTGGTAGTAGAGGTGGAAGGATCAGGGGAAGGCTCCTTTTTCTCAGTTTTGATTTTCACCCCAAGACCAGACTCTATTTTCTTTTTGGAAACTTGGAGTTTCTTGTTGACATCTCCCTCCACAGAAGGGTCCCGGATGAGGTGTAGTCTCTTGTTGTCTTTGATGTGTTCCAACCAGGGAACAAAACTATCCTTATCAAACCAGAGAGGATCATCATAGTCTCTCAAAGGTTGAGCCCGGTAGCCAAAATGATCCATTTCCATTTCGCAAAAAGTCACTTTCAGAAAGGGACCTCCCACTGGGAAATCGCTTGGCCAATTGGAAGCACGGAGCAGAAGCTGCACGTGCAAGCAACTTTTAAAAAGTTTTAATTCTGTTGGAGATTCCGTCAAAAGCAGAAGCAATGGGCAAGCCACATCGCAAAACTTCCAAAAATCTCACACCGGATCAGAAGATCTTCCTTAGTAAAGGTTTTAATCCAGGCCTTCTACATGCAGTCATCAAACAGGGCTGGGATAAAAAGGATATAGATAATTATATCCTTATCCATAATCATAACACCGGCTCCAAAGTTTCTCTCCCAGTTTTAACTGTGGGAATGAACCAGGAAATAGCTCGCATGAAGAGGTCAGCTAACAGAGGTACAGGCAGAGGCGGCCCGAGTGTAGCCAGCACAGGTGGTGGCACAAGAGGCACACAGAAAAGTACACCTGCCGGATCAGGAGGAGTGAAACAACCTCACAGGTACAGACCAGGAACGGTGGCTCTCAGGGAAATCCGCAGATATCAGAAATCCACTGAACTTCTCATCAGGAAATTGCCATTCCAATGTTTGGTCCGAGAGATTGCACAGGATTTCAAGACAGACTTACGGTTCCAATCATCTGCTGTGATGGCCTTACAGGAGGCTTCAGAGGCCTACTTGGTGGGATTGTTTGAGGACACAAATCTCTGTGCCATCCATGCAAAACAAGTGACCATCATGCCCAAAGACATCCAGTTGGCCAGACGCATCAGAGGAGAGAGAGCCTGATCACTCCACATCGTACCCAAAATTCTCGGTCCTTTTCAAGACCACCAAATATTCCAAGAGGAATACCCTAGAAAAGTTTAAAATCTTAAGTGAAAAATAAAATTATTATGACATTGTATGGGACTTGGTGAAGGAATAAAAATACCGAACCGGATCCCATGCTAAGTCTATGGGAAAGCCGAGACAAAAATAGGTGACCTGGAACCAAGGTACTCCGCCCAGTCCCGACTGGCGGCTTCCTTTGATGTTGGCGAGGGTCACGCAAATCTTTGGCTCCACCTAGTACAGAGGGAGGCGGGACCTAAATGGTCATTGGTTGCGCTTCCCCTTTTCCCGCTCAAATTTAATTGAGGGAGAGGAGTGCAGGTTTTGGCTTCACTTTCTTATTGAACTTCACTGAAGCAACATGTCAGAGGAGCAAGAGACCGGATTTAATCCAGAAACCTACACCCACGTTATTCCTGAAGGGGAACAAGATTATCCAGATTTTCTGGATGAGGATTTAGTTGAAAATCCAGAGCTGGGATACATGGATGAGCAGGTGGCAGCTGAGGTAGCCAAGTTATCGGAGGAGGACAAGAAAATGTATGAACAAATTAAGGACTTCATGGACACCTTTTATGGACAGCATGGGTATATTTTACCCCTTACAGACATTGTACAGATAGCGGTTACTCAGAGGTATCCAGGGATTCCTACACATACTGAGGAGGAGCAGGAAAGGCTCCGTCAAGAACTGTTGCAGGAGGCTCGAAAAAGACAGGCATCTGAGGAGGCAAATGTTGAAGAGGAGCCACCAAGGAAAGTTAGACAAATAGTGACCACTGTCCTGCCCAAGAAAATAATTGACATCACTGGAGATGATGACCCTGATCAGCCCACTGTCATAACAATCACTCCCGGAGTGGATCCATACCAGCAGATAGAAGCTGAAGAGGCGGAGTTGCAATACATGGCTGGTAATGAGACTGAGTCAGAGGAACCTCACCCAGATGATGAAGAGGCAGATGACCTATCAGTAATCACCCTGGACTCCTTGAAGGATTTAGACAGTGAAAAAGTTCATGAAATCTGGACTGGTTTGGCAGAGATCAAAGAGAAGGAGTGTGATTATTACAATCAACTGGCTGGTATGGTGGACGGTATGACACCCAATGACATTTATGCCACCATTCAAGTAACTCCAAGACCAGGGACTACAGTGCCGCAGTGCGCAGATAACCTCCTGGAGGAGCTGGGAAGTGAAGAAATTTTCCGGAGAATACTGGCCGTAGGTTACATTGCCTGGCAAAAGTTTGAGGCCAACCGTACCAACAAGAAGCTCAATCCCTACAAACCAAGCCCAATGTGAGCAGTGGAAGAAAAGTTTGGAGTAACAAAGAGTAGGATACTCGACCTCCAGAGGGGAGAAGCCATCACTCAAGAACAGACCAGGCTGAACAAGATTCTGAAGAAGGAGAAAGAAGAAAAGCAGTCACGAACTCCTTCACCTGCAGCCACGCCCAGTCCACAGCCAGCTCCATCTACCTCCAAGCAGTAGTCCAGCTTAACCCCAAAACTCTCGGTCCTTTTCGGGACTACCAAGATTTCCCAAGGGAAACACCTTAGAAAAGCTAAAAATAGACTTATGAAAAATAAATGCACTACTGAAACCTTGCCGGTATGCCGAACCAAACCCCATGTTAAATCAATGTAAATGCCGAACCAGAAAATCCCGGTAGTGAAAATAATAAGTAAGGGTATACCCTTTCTTTTGTAGGGGACTCTAAAATGGTGGAGGCCTATGCAAATACTGATCTAGTTCTGTATAATATTTTGGAACCTGGTTGGCTCCTTACCCAAAAAGGCCAAACCCCCAACTCCTGAATATTTGAGGGAAACAGTTAAGCAAAGGTTGACTCAAAACATCAATAATGATAACCCTTATTTAGATGTAAAGGCCATAGTGCCTGGACAACAACCAACCTCAGTGTTGTTTGAACCCTTGGTACATATTAGACTTAGCAGATCCACATACAAGGTGACAACCTTCATAGAGTTTGCCCCCTACATACATAGTTTAACTAATTTTGAAAAGTACTTGCACAGATTTGTGGAAGATCTGCAGGACCCTTCAAGAGTTAGTGGTTTTGTACATTTACTTACACAAAATAGGGGAAAGGTGATATTGTCCACTAGACAAGCAAGAGAATTTACCCAATTCTTAAATGACCACCCTTGTGGTGCCGGAAGGAATAATCCTGCCAAAGTGTGTAGGCATAGACCTAGAGAGGGTGGATGGGATAGACATGCCTGTGTCAGACAATATGACAGGGTGTGTAGGACAAAAAGTCAATTCAAGGCTGTAACTGATACAGCTTTGTACATAAACCAATCTTTCCATCAAATAAAAGGAGAATTCTTGTCAGTAATTGATCACCTAGAAGTTGAAAAAGAAGAACAAGACACACAAGTGAGAGAAAAACATAATGATAGGATTAGAGAAGAGCTAAAACTATTCTACTCTAGGTTATCTAGGGAAAGTCTGCAGATAATGAATAAGATAATAGAAAGAGTGAATCAAAAATATCCATCCATAAAAGAAAATCTCAAAAGAGTCAAAAGATTTGGCGTTATGTCTTGGGTATTAGGCTTGGGAGTATATTCCAATTATCAACAAATACAAACATTGAAAGAGAATGTTCAAGAACTGTATGAGCAGAATTTACTACAGGAGAAACAGATACAAGATTTAGCCCAGTATTTAAATTTGACAGCAACTAAAGTCCAACTGCATGATGAAATGTTATATAATATTCAAGTAAGACTAAACAAATTGAATTTTTCAATAGCAGCTCTGCAGGACATGGTGCAGTATAACATGTATACTAGTAACATGTTGTTTGATGCAAACATTGTTAGCAACAGATTGATTACAGGACTAATAGTACTGAGAAACAATGTAGAACAAGTCTATAAATACCTTAGAGTAATATCCAGCCAAGAGGTGGATCCTGTTATGATACCACCTCCCCCTCTGAGGAAGTTGCTATCAGAGGCTGAAAAAGAAATGGCCCATAACCCAAGACTGGAATTGCCATATGACATAATCACAGAGATTTATAAATACTATCCAGTTATGAAAATAACTCCTGTGGTAGTAGGGGATGTGTTAGCCATGCTATTGACTATCCCTCTGATAGATAAATCAATGAAAATGAATGTGTACAAAGTATATAATTTGCCAGCACTGGACCCTAAACATAAGATAGCTGCAGAGTATCAGTTAGTGGGAGAGTACTTAGCCATAGATGAACATGGACTATATGTAGCTTTGCCAGATGCTAGAGAAATTCAAATCTGTTTGACCAGCCAAGGAGGGTTATGTGTAATGAATCAGGCACTCCACCCCATAGAGAGTATTAATTGGTGCATATACGCACTCTTTACCCAGGATGAGGAAAGAATAAAGAAAGATTGCACCATGAGTTTTAAACCTAGAGAGGGAAATTTGGCACAGAGCTTGGGAGGATATTTGTGGGCTGTGATTTCTCTAGTAGGAGAGAAAATGCAAGTAAGATGCCTACAAGAGACCCATATAGAATTGATTAAACCCCCACTTCAGGTAATCCACATTGGAAATGGATGTGAAGGATATAGTCCATCCATTAAGATACCAGCTAAAAGTGAACTCACTAGTCAGAATGATATTGCTGAGAGAACCAACTATTTCTTAGAATTCAACATGCAGTATACAGGTATCACTAGTGTGGGACCATGGGATATCTTTGAGGTTAGTGAGTGGACAGAACAACAGTTGGAGGATATGGTAGAATCTTTGCCTGCACTGCCACCCCTCAATTATGAAAATCTAAACAAAAGACTAGGAGAACTTAAGAAGTATCCATTGGAAATTCCTGTGGCAGTTCTTGCCATTGTGCTAGTGGTATCCACAGTGTTGATGGTTGTAACTATAATAATAATAAGCCTGGTCATCTTTAGATTGAGAGGGAACCTTAGGGATTTGTTACCAATTGCAAAAGTGTTAATAGGGAAAGCCTCACAATATGAAATAAATAAAATAAAACAAGTATTTAGGACTCTCCTAGATCTACCCCCTGGCCACCTGTTACCACCTGAACTGCCTGAGAGAAAGAAGTCTTTACCTGGACAACTGCCTCCAATACCTGAAGAAGCATTGGTTACACCAGGAACTAGCAGAATCCTGAGTATTCTACCCAGTTCAAGAGACATCAAAAGGTATGAGAAATACTTAACAAAGAAAAAGGAGGAAATTACAAAGTAATGAGAAACTATAAACTGGCTCCAAGAGATACAGTTAATTTTTACAGCAATTTTTATAAGAATTGCTAAAAAAAAAAAAAAAAAAAGAATTTAAAAAAAAAAAAAGAGACAAATTCTCATGGGGAACAATCAATCAAAATTGGTCCCAACAATATATTTTTCACCAGCAGAACAGAAAATCCTGGGAAATGCTAAATATTTGGACAGACAAATATTTAAACCTACTTCAGTAAGAAAGAAGTTGAGTCTGGAAATTCAAAATCTTGTGCTGAAAGCCTAACTTTAAAAGTGCATAACACATGGAGGAAACACCTCTTGATTTTCAAAAATTAAGGGAAGGTGCTCAAACCCCCACCAGGGATTAAGATTCAGCAGGATATGACCTGAAGGCTCCAGCTTCTTATGTAATACATTCAAAAACTACAGGAGTTATACCGACAGGACTAGCATTTGACATTCCTAAAGGACAATATGGGAGATTAGCTGCCAAATCACAACAAGCCTGGCAATATTCTTTGATGGTTCTTGGAGGAGTGTTGTGGATCCTGGATATACCAAGGAAGTGTTTGCCTTATTACATGTGTTAGGAGAAAAGGACTATCAGGTGGATAAAGGAAAAGACTTTGTGCAACTCATATTGGAGAAAAATGTTACTCCACCACTCAAGGAAGTAAAACAGCTAAAACCATCAGTGAAAACAATTAAACAGTATGGTAATCATACCCAAAAGGAAGTTAAAAGACTAAAAAGTCAACCTACAGACAGAACTGATTATTCCCAACATGGCCAAAGATACTCTTTAAGAGGAAGAGAATTAAGGAAGTCAACTGTGAAAACTATACCTGTGGATATTGTAAATAGGAAGTTATCTTACTTCAGAATGCCTGGACTTACTAAACAACAATTAGCTATTATGAACTGTCAAGTAGACATGTATAATCAAGACCATCTAAGATTAAAGTACAGATAATCTGGGAAAGTAAATCTAGGAATAAACATCAGAGTTTCAACAGAGTGCTGAAAGCAGATGGAAACTATAAGCAAGTACTAGAAGAGATAAAGGCCATATGTACTTACGCCTTTCAAGACTCCCAAGAACTTGGGTATTCTCCCTATTATGATTTAGTATATGGTGTTAATTGTTTGGATGAAATTTTAACAAGTTAACTTAAACAGGGGAGGAAAATGCAAGCGGCTAGAATCCCAAAGTTCCACAGCATAGAACAGTCTGTAACAATTATTCTTGTAACTAATAAAACTTTCTAATCTTGACGCTTAACAAGTGTGGCCATGTAGCTTAAAGTGTACTACTCAACAGCTTTAGAGTAGAATTGAACCTTGTCCAACTCAGTAGTTTTGAGTAGCAGCTGGGAGGAGATGAGGTGCACCAATGTAAAGCTGTGTGCAGATGGCACTCCCAGCTGCAGCTTCACATCTGATTGGATTAGGAACTGTTGAGATCCATTACTGAAGTATAAATAGCTGGAGAAACTCTTCAGCAGTGTGCTTTGTGTTTTACTTCTTATTGTTGAAATTGAATTGACTCAACTCCCAAGTGAGTTTGTCCTTATACCTTTTTGGTAAGGGACTGGAGATGTAACTAACACATCTTACCAGACCCAGGGCATACACTGGTGTGATGCTGAGAAGCTCTCACTATCCAGTGTGTGCAATGTCCCAGTCAGTGGGAAATGTAGAGGGACCCAGCAGGATTCTCTGAACCACTCTTTTGGCAGCCCAGCATCAGAGATGTCTAGAAGTGTGTCCCATCAGGTGGAACTCGGGGCTACTGGTCCACACGCTGACTTACTGTTTACTCCTACTAATCAGGGACTTTCCTGAACAGATCCTCCAGGATCTTGCGGGCCAGCAGAATACTTGCTAGGGAAAGTCCCCATTGTGAGCAGGGATGTCCTACTGAGGATATCAATGCTCTTTGTGGGCAAGGATGTCTTACCCAAGACATCAGTGCTCTCCATGAGCAGGGATGCCTGGAAACAGGGCATCAGTGCTCCATACACTTATTTGTATGATACTCATGTAAAATGAACCCATATACGTTGCCAGATATGGTACCACCGAGGACAGTACACCATAGGTTTATTGTGCTCAGGAGACCAATTAAATTGTTACCTAAAGGCCATGTCCATGGGTGTAGAGACAAAGACACTTGGAGATGTAGATGCAAATTGGTCATTTATGTTATTAACACAGGTGAGACTGTATATGAAAAGAACTGATGTAAATAAAGGACTGTTTTGAGAAGTTGAAAATACTAGTTCCTGTTTTTGGTAGAGCATTAACCATCCTGACCAGAGTT
>JBCAUG010217835.1:0-19038 GCA_038406175.1 Haplosyllis leylae | reverse complement strand
ACATAATTACTTGTGTCAAAATAGTTACTCATTTTGTGCAGGGCCCGTCTACCTAAGAAAACAAATTTTTTTAAAGTCGCAAATGGAATCATCTATATTTGTTGACTTGGCAGTAAGGATACATCTGAGAACAGTTACTACCTGTTGGTTAGTTTTTTTCCAACCATTCTGTGAAGTTTTACATGATTCTGTAAATTATTTCTTGCGTTATAGAGAAACACGTTTTACATGATTCTGTAAATTATTTCTTGCGTTATGGAGAAACACGTGGGTGAGGACGATGGACGATACACTGTTTACAAAACCTCTGGCTGGAAAAGGATTAAATATCCTGAAAAGACTCTGTGTTCCAAGTTCCACTTTTTAGACTTTTTTGCACTCGATGCCAGAGGCAAGGCCGAGTGTTGTAGACCTACCACCTGTGGAGGCTATAATGTAAATAGATGCTACTTAAAAAGCAAAAAATAAATGGAATTTGCTCAAATCCTAGATTTTTGGGAGGTTAAAAAGTGGGAAGAGTGAAGAAACCTCGTACGTATTTCAGGGGTCGGTTTTGTCCGTTTTATTCAGAAAGTGCTTCTTAGTCCTTGTTTTGGGAAAAAATTTAGTTTTTTCTGTTAAGCCTCCTATTTTTTCCAAGAAAACACTACTATTCTGAAGGTTTTAGACATAGATAGGTGAATTTTCTTTTCAAAGTTTTTGTTATTCTGTACTAATTTCTTGGAAAAAAAATTTCAGCCTTGCTTTGCTTGGCATAAACATTTCACATCCTACAGCATGTGTTGGAAATGTTTCTGTTTTTAACATTTATTTCCAACACTTATAAATATTAATATTTACAGAATGTATCCTATATAGAATGTATCCCACAAATATTTTTAAATTTCTTTAATTTTTACATGTATATCATTAATCTTTTTAAGAAAAAATACTCATGAGATTTTATTTAAGTAATCTTTATGAGGTGAATGCTGTAAGTATTAAAATGATAAAAGACTTATAGGATACATTTCTGTAAAGATTATTAATATTTACAAGTCTCACTTGTAAATGTTGGAAACAGAAGAGTTCCTAAGCCACTACTGCTGGCCATACCTTCAGATATGACAAAAATACGCAGAAATAATGACTAAATTAAGAATATTTCACAAATAATCATTGGAAAAAAATTAATTTATATTTAAAATTTTTGTAAAAAGTGCTTTTTTTGCAATAAAGTGCTTTTTTCTGTGACTTTATGGTTTTTTTTTCTCGCAAAATGGCTGTACGTCCCCTGGTATTTACAAAATGTTTAAACGTAATTACTTGTAGGAATAATTGAAAAGATGTCAGTCAATTGAAGCGTGCTTCATCAACAGTAGAAAAGAGCACCATATATGAACTTCTTTAGTTAAAAAAATATCAGGCAGTGAAAGTTTCACCAGGTGGCTGGTTTTCCAGGGCCTCGCGCCCTTTGGGCAGCGATACCACTTTCCAGCACAGTGATGCTACTTAATGACAGGGTGATGCTGTTTTCTTCGCACCCTGGGTGTGAGGGCAGTTTAAACTAGTTTTTTGTTCCCCACCACCTCTCAGTGCAAAAAGTTCTAACAAGTTCAGTTATGGCATGTAGTGTTGAAGTGTCCCCACCACCTGCAAGTACAATCCCCACCCCATCTACATTCACAGAGCCACAAAAGGCCTTCATAGGTCCCCACCACAGGCCCAAAATTTTTGGGCAAAAACAGCCAACCAACCACTAAGGTGACTCTAACGAACCACCAATTACAAGTAGCGGGTGGTAGGGATCAGGGAGTCTTGTCAAAAATAGAAAATACAGGGTTGCCAGGTGTCCGGGGAAAACAAAATTTTCTCCAGGTCAGGGAATTTGTCCAATTGGCCAGTGTCAAGAAATTGTCGTAACCATTGATTTTTTTCTGAAAATGATTAGCCTTCTTTTGCTTGCATACTGTTGAAGTCCTAAATTATTTAGTCGCACCGTCTCTTCATCAATCAATACTTCTTGTATGTTTGCTTGCTTGTGGGCACTTTCAAAATATTTCTCATTTCCAAAATTTCATCGCATTTCCAAAATTCAAAAACCAAAATTTGTTTTGGGCCATTCTGAGCAACTTTCATTTTTGCGGCCCCCCCCCCCCCCCCAACTTTGTTTTTTACTTGAAAAATGAAAATTAGTGACACGTCAGAGAATTTTGAATCGACTAAAATGTGGCAACCCGGAAATATATACCCCGTCAAATATTCAGTTGGCTATTTTTTCACAGATTTCTGCATTGATCAACCAGAGCCGATGCTCGTAGAGAAACGTTTCCCAGTTTGTGAATTCAGAATGGTATTGATTCCAGTTATGGCGAAGTACGTATCGCGATTAAATTGCTGTGATTTTTTAAATACAATGTAGGAATGAAATTGCTGCAATAGCAGTTTTAAAAAACTTCGACATATTTCATTTCCGAAAAGTAGAAATATTTACTGAAATGTAGTTATACCTCTCCGAGGCATATATCCCCTGTACAGAAGTAAAGTTACTATTGCATCAGAGATACTAATTTACAGATGTGGGAAACTGTTCTTGTTCAACTTTATGATATCTAAAGATAAAAAGAATCTTGTTGTGTTGTATTAAATCAAATATGTCCGTGTCATGAAAGGCAACCCAGTACATTTCCAGGGATTCATCATGGAATACGGATATTAAAATTGGTAGCTCTCTGTGGAAGATTTATGTTTCAGGCGTCAAAGGTATCTGAAAGGATTACTTCAGCTAAAAGGAAATTTTTAGCAATTGTAAATATATGTGGTTCGGCTGTACTTTTGAAATCAAACGGTGTTCTTTTTGAAAGAAAGACAAAACAGTTTCTCTGATTGCGTTACCCTGGATTTTATGCTTCCAAGTTCAAAGCTACTTTGAAAGATACTTTTGGTACAGTTCAGTCGATAACTGTCTGAATGTTTGGAATGAACAATACTCTAATCATAGAGCTTTCCATTGCAATTGTGAGGTACTTTTTTCAATTTTTGCAACTCGCTATAGAGGCTGTAATATTTGAAACCTCTCTCATGTGTAACGTACAGAGGAAGGTTGTACACAGAGAATTTGCTTTTTCGCTACTCCAACGTTACTTAATTAGTTCTTATTAGCAATGTTAATATACCTCTCTGGTAAAAGCGTAGTAATGAAGGTAACTTTTCAGATTTATGACTAAAATATTTTGCAGAGCATTTTCCCTTATATCGTGCATTCACAAATACTGCAGCCATCAGTAAAACCATTTGTGTTGATTTTTGTAGTCTGATGGAAGGGGTCTCCCATTAGGTGTGATTGCATATCATTAATTTGTTAATTCTTATATTGAGTCACAGCAGAGGCAAAATGGTCCTCGTTAGGAGGACTCGATCGTTGTCGATTAGTATGGAGTTCTTTTCATACCCCTCCCCCCTCAGATGTCAGGAGGTTGGTCTACTTCTGAGGCATAATAACGACGCATGTGTCTTACACTGCACAACATTCAGTTGGTTTCGAATGTTGTCAAACGAACTCAGCTGTTGTGGTGTGACGATGCCATTGAAAACCAAAAACGATTTTCCTCTTAAAAAATATGTATCAAAATATCATAGCTAGTCTTCACAAAATGACTACAAAAAAGGAATACTTGTATACTTTGAATAGTCTGACAGCAACACAAGTCGCAAGAAATTGCGTTTATCGTTGGGTAATTTCCTTGGAAGTCACCAAGGAATGAAGATATACTCAAAAACGATTTGCAAAAGGAAAGAGCCTGACAGATGGCTGTGATGTCTGACTCTGTGTGTTTGAAGGAGCATCAATTTTAAGACTTGAACAAACACGAGTTCCTCGTCAGTTTCCTGGTCCTTTTAGCCTTGAGGTCGCTCTTATCATTGCAGTAAATATAGCAACGGAAAAGGGGCAATGTTATTCCAGACCTGAAAACACTGACACGCTTTTCTGGTAAATTTTATCTTTTGTTTTATTGATTGACGAAGATTCTGTTAACAAAATTATTCAAGTAAATGACAAAGGTCCCTTTTAAAATAACGAGGATAGACATCACTACACAAAGAAGATTTATTTCATTTTCAAAAGATCTTTCGGCAAAGTATGAGTTTTATCTTTAAAAAAAAACAACCATGATCAGGAATGTCACGTTCGTGCAATTCTGTTGTGTACCTGCGGAAGCAGTGCTGCAGTAAATGCATTTCCTTAATGAGTTAACATCTTACCCGACACAATGTGAATTCCTTATCAAGTAACCAGGAATTGTAGCCTTGCAATCGAGGCAATCACGAACCTCATCAATTCATTGCAGGGGAAAGAATGACGTTCTCTTTCTTCAGTTTTCATGTGTTGTTTGCGACCGCCAATTAAAATCATTTCTGTGGTTTGCTATGGGTTCCTGTTAAAAAAAGCCTCAAAGGCAACAGTCATAACTTCAGAAAATGAAATATTTTCCAAGGTTAGTTGGGCTAGCGAGGTCACAAATTGACCTTTTCTGTTCCTTGTTTGGTGTAAAGTAGTTTCATTTGCCTTTGTAATTCTTTGTTCACAGATCTGATCACAGGCAATCGTTATGTCTGATAGCTTGCGGATCATGTGGGATTTCTGATTGCAGTTTCTATCAGTTTGGGTGGCAAAGTCATACATTTCGGTGTGGTTTTCTATTAGCTGCCTTGTTATTGAAATTCTTCAATTTAAACTTCCTCAAGTTGGTCCACCATTGCAGCTACTCCTTTATATCAGACTACAAACGTTAACCAGATATGTTTCCTTCAAAACACCTTGTGGATGATAAATGGCATACTACATCTTTCTTGCCCCTTATTCATAGAGTAAGCCTGAATACCTTTCAGTGGCAAGGCTTTCGTAGTCATGTTGTTAAAGTTTTGAGATCAATCACAATTTGTAGTTGCTTGTGTGTACAAATGTTTTTTCTTGTGAGTAACAAATACACAGAGAAGACAATGAGATTTCAGTCACCGAGAACGCTCGGTTTGTTCTGCTCGCTTAGTGGAAAGTGCTGTCACTAACTTGTGAGACATTAACCATTGAAGCACACAATTCACTGTCAGGGTTGACACGACACAGAGAATTTGAATGTTCTTTTTTCCAGACAGGGAAAACACAGGGAATCTGCCTCCAACACGGAAAATTTTGAAGTTCAAAAAATTAAATGATGTACCAAGGTTGTGGTGGAATGCTTCTGTGATATTTTTAACTTTTATAGTAAATCTTTAGTTTGTTAACTGGGAAATGGGAGTGGGGATATTATGGCTTTAATGCTAGAAAAACAAAGGGGAAAAGTGCAGAACACGGGGAATTTTGTGTTGATCGGGGTGTGACAACCCCGACTGTACTTTTAACTTTAAGCTTAAAATAAGTCTGAAAGCGATCCATTCAACATTTGAACAGCATCCATTCCAAAAAGGTCAATGGTTGTGAAGTCAGTTTAAAATCATGAACACGCAAGAACCAGTGATACTGCATCCTCTGGGAATACAAAACTGATTGCCTTGTCAATTGGTCTTCCAACTACTCATTCTGTTCCTGGTGTCATTCTCAGCCAAAGTCACATTCACGTACTGTCATTAACCCAGATTTCAGATTGATAGTCCCTACTCTCATCTTGAGAGGACAATTCATGTATTACTGTGAAATGGTTATGGCTTTTATTGATCATTCTGCGGTGGAATTTACTGGTGCGACGGGTTTGAACTAAAGAGAATTTATTTATTTCCAGCTTGTAGAAATAAAACATGCCATATTTTTGTGGTACTGTATGTTTCAGCTGAAATGTCAAGATCGTGAAGCGAAAGACTTGGAACTATTATTTATCATTCCCAAAATAGAACACGTAGAAATTAACTTTATTGACTGCAAAAAGCCAACGCAGAATATGATTTGTATTGGGTTGCAAGGTCTTAATCAGCAAATTCTACACTCCAGAATAGCTTCACTGAAAATGCCGTGAATCAACATCCTCCAAAGTTGAATGCGATAATGGCGAGATAAAACACGACTTTTGGGGCTTATTCTGCAGAGCTATAAATATTGATGTGTTTGCTTGTCACGTTTTACATAAAAAGGACAATAGAACAGCTATAACTGGCTATTATTATGAGCTCAGAAAAGTAACATACTGCTAAAACATAAAGGAAAGGTTTAAAAAAAAACTACAAGGATAGTTTGTCGCGCTCTCATATGGGAGATAATGTGGACTACCTTCAGGTTCTATCTTATAATTGAAAAATCATAAAAATGACTTTAAAAATGAGGTGATGGCAGCATTCTGTGTAAACAAATTCCAACCAATGAATGTATCTTAGAGTAGGCCTGCTTATCATAAAACTGCCAAAGGCCCTTAACATCTTAACGTCCCAAGATGTTGAGGGCCTATCGGCTCAATCACTAAGGTGACTCTAGCGAGCCACCAATAAACTGTTGGGCAATAAGTATGTCTGTCTTGGAATTTTGAGCAAACCCTGGAAAGAATGTTCATTTAGCAATAACAGTAATTAATTAATCTGTAGTTTCTGTTCACTTGGAATAATTCACATGTAAAACCAAAAAGAATGTCCAATTTGTACAAATGGTGCGATTCAATGTTGAAGTTGCCGACTTTGCGTATGCCAAGTTTGTGTAACATGTTAAAACAACTTACATGAGACAAGTCGACCTTCATCTGCTCTCATGAAATAATGAAAACAGGGAAGTGAGATTGTTCAAATTTTATGAGGTACATTATTTGGTTCTTTTGAGAACAGGAAATTAACACCTACTCACATAAATATTCACTAATGTATTACATCAGGAATTTAAATAATAATTATTATTTCACTAATAAGAAAGAGGCACATTAGATGCACATTATCCTTGGTCCCGGAAGACTCGCACGTATTAAAATATCCAATTAATGTCGGCTGCTAAATCGTACATTTCTCTTTCTGTTGCCTTCAATCCCTTTTCCAAATTTCCTGTTTTGTTGGTCACTCTAGAAATCGTATTTTCTGGCAGACTTATTCAATATTTTTTCTTTGGAGTTACTTTGAAGATGATGATAGATTATATGCTGCATCCTCCATGGCCTGTGTACAAAGCACCGAGTCAGCTTCACAGTCACAGCACTCTATTCAATAAATCAATCATAATCCATCGGTTTATCCTGTACTTTGTAAAATTAAAAGGCACAGCTTTTGTCAGTAAACTTGTTTCAGTTTACAGGAAGGGATTTTGAGGTCTTTATTAATTTCCAGAAAGCTTTTTGAAAGTCTTTGTTGGAGGATAAATCATGCACCTGCTAAGTTGCCTCGATATCATTAATGACGTGAACAAGAACATTTCCATTTCTATACATTTCATATTCCCAAGTTTCAAGAAGTAAAACAATACATCACAAACATAAAATCTAAGGTGGTAAGATTGCCTGATTCTAATATGTCATGTACCAAAAACAAGAATACCTTTCCGTCAAGGGCGCACCATCATAAGATCATGGAATATTTAAAATTGACAGAAAACAGATCCTTGAAAAATGACCTTGATCGTAAGGTGACCCTGACCTTTTTAGCAACTGTCAGTGGAACACAACCACATACACGAGAAAAAAAAATTAAATAAATTTTAAAGAGTTGTTGAAAGAAAATGTTTAGCAGGAAGAGAAATGATCTCCTTGTTATTTCGCTATTTTTTCCGAGAGTGTTGGTGTAATAGGATCGCTGTTTAGGTAGAATGGTTGGAAGGTCACTCGGGAGAAATGGGCACAAAAGAATGAGAACTAGGCTAATGAATTGAAGACGTCGAGTCAATATGGCGTAATTATCACTTCAATAGATTGCAGGTAGATGGAGATAATCTTTTGACTAATCCCACTACTTTCAATGGAATCAGCAAGGGCAGCATTGTTAAAAAATATTTATTATCTTTTGATCGTCTAAATTGATGCCGGACTCGAAAAGACGAGATACATTGCAGGAGGACACAAAGACTTTGAAATGACATTTGTGGCGCATGTTTACGCAATAGGAGACGTTTAAGGTTTGAACTACTTTTTGGAGGATAAAGTGCAAAAGGACCTTGTTGAACATTGAATAATTTTAAATTCAGAAACTACGAATCTTTTTAATGGAGAGAACGAAGTAAGAGATATGATGGAACTTTGGGCAGAATGGCAATGATCGCAGAAAATGGGCTACATTATTCCTTATTTCATGCTATTTCCAAGAGGGGAGTTTTGGTTGGAAAATGTGCATTACCTCACATTATACAACATATAGCTTAAACAGTTTGAGAGTCCTGTCCGGATGTCTCTGGACCTTGTTTGAGGAGATAAACCGTCAGGATTGATGAGTATTTTACACCATTTCTGTATCATGTCAAGTCTCGTGAAGCCAATCGATGACGATGCCAACAGTGATCATCCTCCATCAATTTTCATGTCAGGCAGCGATGTCTATTTCTGATAATGTCTGGTCATCGGTGATGGGAGAAACTGGCTTCAATTAAGATTGTCACGTCAGGCTGAAGCAGTTGTTTTCAGTTAAATGTCAAGGAATTGCCTTTGAGTTGGAAGTAATTTGATATTGAAATCACATTGGGAAAAAATTGCATATCCCCGTGGATAGTCTGTTAAAGTAGCGCAGCACACTTTCAACTCCGAGGAGCATTATTGCGTACTTTTTAGTCAAAATTATTATTGAAAATCAGACTTGTCCAGTAGTTCAGTTTTTCCTCCTAAGCTGAATCCTTTTTCATTGGTAACGCAGGTGATTCAAGTGAGGTAGTCAAAAGACGGTATAAAGAGCATTTAGAGGTGTAGTATTGCCCAATTTGTCTTTGGGCAGATGAAATTGACATACATTTTGCGCAAAACAAAAAGTAATTTTCTCCAGGTCTTTGGACCTTGTTTGAGGAGATAAACAGAAAGGCGAAAACCTGTTCACGGGTAAAGACAATGTAAACGCTTTTCGTCGCAAGAATCGAATTATTTTAAAGGTATTCAGCAAGTTGAAAAATATAGTGTGGAGAGGTCGAAAACAGGTCTGTCGGACACAGCTGTATTCAGACAGTTTGGGTTTTGAAGAAGTAAATCAAATCGATTTATCCTTGTGAATTGGATTGAAGAAAAGAGCTCTGTGCTGTGGACGTGGTGATCGAATTAAAACGTTGTGTCGCGTTTTCTGATGATGTCTTTCTGCAATCAATTAACTTGATTGGACCTCGTGGTCAAAGTTGATCTTGGTTGATCTCGAGGTCCCTTGGTTCACTTTGACCAGGCAAAATGGGTTTCTTTCTATCCTGACAGAAGTTTGGTGTTCACAACATAGTAGCATATCTCCAGGTTAAGACAAACTTGTGGTCAGGATCTTTTTGGATACCAGATTTATTAGCCATTTTGTTTAAATAATTCTACGGTCAGGTGTGCTATTGATTTGAATTGATTCTTGCCAAGTAGAACACCACACACTTATATGAACACCAGCCACGTCCTCCCCCCCCCCCCCCTCTCCTCCCCAACTTTATTGAGCATGACGTGACCCCCATCAAGAGCGAATCAGCACAAAGTAGGACAGAGGGACTCGTGTTTCGAAAATACTTTTGGACCATGCCGACTTGGGCGTAATTTCCTGTCGTGTTGTTTAGGGTCCGTTTCCACTTGACGATGATGCATATTTTTGTCGTCAGGAATGGGTGCTGCACCCATTTCTGACGACAAAAAGAAATATGTTGCATGGTTACCAATGAGACAATTCACACTTAACGACAAGAAAATGACGTCGTTGTCACCAAGTGGGAACGGGCCCTTAGGACACACACATAATCTCATATTTTTAGTATTTTTTGATGACTAGACAGAGCATTCATGATTCTGATTCAAACTTTTGTACAGTTAGAGCGGAATGAACATGAATTTGTTAAAATTGCAGAATCATGTGAAGCTATCTGCCTTGAGGATACTTTCAGGGTGCCTTCAGTCACCCAAGCAGAGAAAATATCAATTCCTTTTTCTCGAGACATTCTAGAAAATTACCCGCATTTCCCCCCTGTGCTGCAGTGAATCTGAGATAACTTTGGATCTGAACCCAGCAACAAATGACTTAAAAAGATCAACATGTTCCATGCTTTCTTACGATTTGATGTCATGCCACGGAGTAATTAACTACTAGATATTACAAGGTTAAAAATAACTGTGATGCTTTAGTAACCGAGTCTGCATTATTTATTAACTTACGTCACCCCGTCAATGCAGATAATACACTGTCGATTCACAACACACAATGGTAATGATAATTAGATGTCTGCACATTTTACACTATGCAGATGGAATTACGCCCAGTGTCGTTTCTCATCAATTAAATGTGAAGTTATTATGTGTGTATATACATTAAATTGCAAAGTAAGTTTGAACTCAGCGTTTGATCTGATTTCGTCAGACGTGAGTCAGTTGTCAGCCACGTTTTTTTAACAGGTGACAACGTATTTATTTCGAGTGTACAGACTGACGTTCATGGTGTATAACACGTTTGCCTTTATTCCTTTTCGGCATGAAGTGTGTAGAAACAGGAAGTTCAACACGATTAGGATACATCAAGAAAGATCACAATTTGTTTTGAAACTGACTTTAGTTTCACGTTGACTCGTGTCACTTGAGGCAATTAAGCGCGATGTTCACTGTCTCGGGTATTTGGGAAGCAGTCAGTAATTGAGATTGTCACTCACAGTAGCAGAGCTTCGGTCAACGGTTAAACCCACTTAATGTGATGCAGTTATCACTTGTTTCAGCAACAGCGCTTCTCAAAGGATGTTCTGTCCTTTTTGGGTTTGTCACCAGTTCCGTCAACGAGAGTGTATTAAAAAGGATGGAATGCTTTTAAATTGCCGTTTAAAGAGTAATTCTACGTGTCAGTTGCACTACTTAATTGAACTGAACTGTTCTTCCGATAATAAGTTCATGTAGTTGCAAGAACTAATATTTTGAACTGGTTTTTTTAAGCAGATCGTACTATTTCTGTCGATTTCTTAAAGCTTTCTTACAGAATAGAAATGTATTCTTATTGGTCGTTCCTGCCGCTGTAGTTTGGCCGCTCCTAATATTTTTCGGTATTTTTATGATTTGACTTGAGAGGTTAAATCCCTGTTAGTTTACACAACTTCAAATATTTCAGGTGCTCACGATCAATGTTATTGGTACATGTTGAATTGTGAGTCAGAGACTGCAGAGTGATTCCAAGTTCTGACTGTTTTTCTTTGTGCGCGACATTTTTGCAATCATACACAAGATATTAGATCTCTTTGATAGACCATTACTATATCAACTGACTTTTGAAATGTTGGAATTGCTGGTTTTGAACCTAAGCGAGCTAAGTGGTGGTTTTGGTGTTTGAAATGCGCCAAGTCATTCTATTCTGTCCGACACATTTTTGATGGCCATCAGGGATCTGACTTTTTGTTTCCATTTATTCTACAGCATCATCACCAAGGAATTCACTAATTAAATCATTAATTCACAAATATGGTGTTTGTGTGTGCCATATTCTGGAAAGGTCATTTGTTGATCAGGGTCCATGATAGGCTCAACAAAAAAGTTTGAAATGCACCAATTTTATGATAAGAAAATTCTTCAAGTTTTTAAGGTAATAAAAAAACCTGTCCAAAAAGTCCATTTTAATCGTATCCGGAAAGTACTTTGCAATGATTGGTGAGCATTTTACAGTATTCTGTATCATGTCAAGTTCAGCGTAGCCAATCAATGATGATGCCAACAGTGATCATCCTCCATCAATTTTTGTGTCAGGCAGTGAGGTGTTTTAATGCCATGTACATAGTTTGTGTATCCCTGGCCTGGATATGTTCATTGCTGTTCATAGCCAACATTCATAAATAAAAATAGGGCCTTTCAAAAACAAACTTCATTCTGAGATTTCGTCGAGATTCATTGCAATTGAAGTTCATTTGATGTGTTGCCTTACCTATTTCCATCAGTAATTGACGTCAGCAAGGCAAACAGAAATAGCGCAATATTAAAATATACACAGTGTTCTTCCCATAATAAGTTGATATAGTTACAAGAAGTGATATTTTAAACTGGGTTTGTTAAGCAGATCGTACTATTTCTGTCGATTTTTTAAAGCTTTCTTACATTGGATAGAAATATAATCTTATTGGTCGTACCTGCCGCTGCAGTTTGACTGCTCGTAATAATTTTCAGTGTTCTTCGTGATTTGACTTGAGAGGTTAAATCCCTGTTATTTTACACAATGTAGGGCAATTTGTATTAGGAATGCAGTCACGTTCTGTTCTGGTGGGGGGAATTGTATGTATCCGTCTGAGGTATCTTACTCATTGGTGACACAATTTAAGAAGGTATGAAATGGATAAGACATCAGTGATATGGTAAAGGGATGGAACTACAGAGAGGAAGACAGAATAGCTTACAGATAAGATCAGTGCCAATTTCTGCAAATTGGTTTTAGTCTAGATGCTGAATGAAATCTTGAAAAAATAGCGGAAAGTTTTTGTTCTCTTTCTGTTCATGGCTGATTCTACCGTTCTAGCATTATAACTTAAAATAAAAGGTAACTGGAAAATTGATTTCCCCCTATGTCTTTTAGTTGAAGAAAGATTGTTGTTGGAAAGAAGCTAATGTGTCTGAAAGATTTACTGCAAAGGTCCATCAAGCAAATTACACAGCACTTCTGGGAGTCTATGTAAGTTTCACGTGATGTGCTACTTCTCATTGGCTACAAATCTGCAGAACTTAACAAGGAATTTTCATTATCTTTTTTCCATGGTAAAAGACAACTCTCATTACGGTTATTTACTTCTTTTATAAAAGCAGTTTCAACTTTGCACCAAAAGTTTCTGCTGGGACTGACGTTGAGATATTGTAATGGTTGTCTCGACAAAACTAGTCATTATGCTTCTCTAAAGTCTGTTGAAAGCTTTCAAACTCTTATTTCACCGTAGGTCGGATACAATTTACATCTTCTTTTCTAATATAGAAGACGCAAGAGTTTTTCCATTGAAATAAGTTCACTCTATTTATAAGGGGCTTAGATTTAGTCTGTTATTGATCTTGCAGTCTGTCGTCAAATGTATTTAGCATTGAACATGTGTACACCATGCGGTAGTACTGTTTCACCAGGTAGAGAGAAGCAGTTATTAGAATAATAAGATTGGGAAAATATCTCTGAATCGTCTTTCATGTTGTGGATTGCGTGTAGATAATTAGGAAAGTTATTGTGCTGGCAGGCACCAAAGATTGATTTGGTTATAGGCATTGGATTTCCTTGAAGATGATTTGGGATTTCACAAACATCTGTCTGGCACTTTCTTCTTATGCTTATTTTACTAATGGACATCTAACTTGCAGTTACAATATATTAACTTGCTGAACAAATGTTTGATAATCATTAACTTCAGAGGCCCCAAGTCTTGCTATTGACTACTTTTAAGTCTTGTGTGAGTACAGACCCAACTCAGGAATCAAGGGGATCAAAACTGTAATTTTGGAATCATTAAGGCAAATGTCGTGATTATAGTAGAACACGTTCTTGTTGCACAAAATTCTGGTGGAAACAGCAAAATAGAAGAAAAAATAAAGATGCATGTGCTGTTCAGTAAAGAATTGTAATTATTTTGAAGAGCACAATTTTATCGCATGGGGATATCTCAGCTAATCTGGTCACAGAATTACAAAACATATCCTGGTGGTAGATAAGTTAAAGGAGCAGGACAATCACAATGTCCATGAAACAGCATCGTATCCTGGTGGTAGATTAAGTTAAAGGAGCAGGACAATCACCATGTCCATGAAACTGCATCGTATCTTTTTCCACAGCTCATGTAATTTTTATACAGGGTTGCTACGGCACAGGGAAAACGGGGAATTTGGATGTTTATTTTTCCAGACAGGGAAAACACAGGGAATTTTTCTAAAAATATTAAAAACTTTTTACATAAGGAATTTACCTCCAAGACAGGGAAAATTTATAAGTTCTATTAATTAAACATGGGATGTTTCCATGATCTTTTAACTTTGTAGAATCAAGTAAATTTTTAGTTGATGAACTGGCAAATGGAATGTAATTATTGTAATTATAGTTTGGAGGGAATTACTAGTAGTTTATCTCTCTGTTTAGGTAGTAGGATAAATGTTATGTTTATGCTGAAAAAATCACAGGGAAAAGGTCAAGATACAGGGAAAACACAGGTCATTTTATCTTTATTGGATTTTGGATACCCAGTTATAGCTTGTCTTTGTTTCAGAAATTCGTGTTCCCTAAAACTATTTCACCAAAAAAGTGAATTAAACGAGCATTATCAACTGACTCTGTGAAATACAACAACAGTTCTTCCTCAAAGAAAGAACGAACTCGGTGGAATTGCAAGTTTCAAGAAGTTAAAGAGCATCAATAACTAATCGCTTTAGTTTTATATGGAAACATTTTTATGATCATTGATGTTTCTGTTTAAGCTGTTTTTCTTCACTATACCAGCTTCGGCAATCTGTTTGTAGATTTAAAAAGTTGTTCGCTGTGACACTGACACCAAGGAGATTTTATGTTCGTTTTCAGGTCACCTAAATTTTTAAAGCCAAATGCCACATAAAATACCCAAGTAAAGGTTGGGCATAAACGATACTTCCATTGAATACATCTTCAGAAAATGTTATGAATCTGAAACCGTGCTAACCTCTTACTACCTTACTGAAAAGGCCTTTATGAGAGACGCACTATCGGACATAAGCATCGTTATACATTGTGCTGCTGCATAAATTATAAGACTGAAACTGCTGCAGTTGTATTGGAAACGAAATCTGTGAGATGCTCTTTAATCGGTAGCTGTGACTGTTAATGTCAGGAAACGAGCATTGTCCAAAGCATTATTTGTTCTCTTTCTTCTATTATGTAAACGCACGATATATCACGTTACCAAGTAAGGCAAGGCAGGTGTTGGTTGCGTTTGTCGCCGGAAGCCCTACCCCCGCTGCTGCTTTCATGTCTTGTGATAATTTTAGAGAAGATGAAGAGAATGCCAGTGTGTGTATCATGTTGCCCAAAGTGGTTGATACACAGAGGTGATCTTGTGACACAGGTGACTTCTCATCGTGAGCTCGGCTCTGAGCCTTGTGTACTTCACCCTTTGTGAGTTCACCAAGCTGAGCTACTGAGCGTATTATATTTTGTAGTTGAATTAATCCAACAACACGATAAGGTTAGTGATCATCTTTCTTGGGAGATCACCAAACCAAGATTTGCAATTTAATGTCCGTAATTTTCATAAGGTTGATTTGAAAGTTGCCATGGTATGGCTTGACAAGAATTGCATCGCGTGGTAAATGTTAAACCATCTCTAGAATTTGTGAAGACATGCAAAAATCTTCAATGTCAGTGGTGTTTCGATTCACAATTACCCACACACATATGTACAATCTTTTCTACCAAATCTTTATTTAAACAGAATTGATATGAAATGTGTAATAGGACAATCTTCAGTCACCGGAATGGGTGACTAACATTGTCAGCAGACCAACTGAAATGTTAACAATGCAATGGCTCTGAATATGAGAGCACACATGAAGATACTGGTATGAGGTAGAGTAGCGAAGGTAGAGTTCAATAGACTTTCTGCTACAGAGATACAAAAACAGAAAGGGCAAAGAATAATGTTTTGGTTCGAATAATTTCAAGTCTCAATTTTGCCAGATTGTTCGGTGTGATGAGTGGTATACGATTCCTGTTTGGAACACTGACGCTGTTGTCGTCACGAATAAGTGCACGTCATTAGTGTGTCTCCATATGTAGTAGTCCTTCTTGACGATGACGCGAGGTGTAAAGGCGACGTCGCGATGTAGAAACATCGCAGTATTGATGTGTGTATTCTGAAGAGGCGAGGCTACGGAACGACAAAGAATAGAAACTTTACAGAAATGAAATAGCTTCCATACTTCTGTGGCAGATGTCATGGGTGTGCAAAATCTTAGGTGAGCTTTGACTAAGCTCATTCGATTTTGTGATATAACAGCATTGCTTGTGTTATTAAATGTGGAGCACTTCATTAACCCATTTCACACTGTTATTCGTCTCCATTCTTCTGCGTTGGTACCACAAAGGAAATCCCAGCAAGGCCCAGCGAATCTACACTGCATGTGTGAGATTGGAGAATCCTTCCAAAAACACTGGTGGTGAAACAAAGGAAATTAATCTGGAAGTAAACAAATCATTGCAAATCCATTATTTTGAAAAGGCTTGCGTCGATTGCCATAGAGTTAATTCCCTTTTGTGCAACAGATCGCAAATTCATCTGTATTGTTTTTGCTCGGTAGTTCTATAAACCTTTACTCCATTTCCCACTTTGATTTAAACGCTTTTTATCCGTATCTGGGCCGAATATTGGAGCTTGGAGAGAACATTTCCTGTTGGCAGATTAGGATAAAAGTAGAATGGGACAGACATGGGAGACTGGTTACATTGAAACGTTACTCTCCAGGGGGATCAGCCATCATTGCAGCTTTCCATAACAATTTGTCGTGTTTTTTTTTGAATTCTGATAATTTGCAGTAGTTAAAAGAATTTTTGTACATTACCAATCTTTTGTCTGACGCCAATGAAAGATGAAAGAATGGACTACTGGAAGGGAAAGAATCTTGGCACTCTGAATCTTTCTGGCAAATTATTTGACCAGAAGCGACCAACAAACACCAAGTGAAGGCATTGATGAGTGCTTTGGGAGAGTAACGACGATGGCTTTTTAGACATTGATTTCAACATTGCGGATACTTCAGTGGAAACAGTCGACGAGGCAGTTGGTACGCTCTTATTTCCTGGGTCAGTAGTGTATGTACAAATAATCACTAAGTTCATCGACCAAAAAGGGAATATCGCCTGTAAATTCCTATGTGCTTCACATCTATTTGTGAGCGGGCACGTTTGCAGTCTGTTTGACTAATGAACGACGTAAATGTGTAATGCTGATAATAAGATGCAGCTGACGGTCTTCTCACTGCTGTTCGACCAAATCTAGGTTGCAATAAGGAACCTGCACTGGAAGATAGTTTGTGGTTGACTATCGTGCAATACAATAGTATAATCAGATGTTTTCGTACTGTTTCCTCCGTACACGTCATACACGTCATTGTTGTCTCGTGTAGTTACGTTCGTGTCGTGTACTGGAACAATATTTACATGAAATTGAAATCAAAACCTTTATTCACAGTTGTCTGAGATAATAATGCAATTGAATCTGGTCGAGATGGCTATATGTTTAAATGGTGGCGAAATAGTGCGACCTGAATTATTTAATTCCAAGTTGCAATGGTTCTGGTCCTGACCATTGTATTTCCAGAGTGCTTGTTTAATTCCTGTGATAATGCAGGGAATTTCCGCAACTGTTACGCAAAGTTGTTGTGTGGTTTTCCATAAATAATATTTTGACATTCCACCTGCATATATATCACAGATTTGTGTTTTTGTATTCAAAGAGATGTTACATCGGTAACTTGACATTGAATTATCAATAGATATGAAACAATTGCATGACTGAATAATTCTATTGCTGCCATGGATTACCCTCGTCACAGAAACGATGCAGCATAAACCTTGCGTGCCGTGTCATGTGTACGTCTGGCCCATAGCTGGTCGTTCTTTAATCTGCGAACGACCGTTCTTTGATTTAGTTGCTCTCCGTTTACTCAGAGGACCCCACAAGGTATATGATGACGCCCTTCACGTAAATCACGCATTGTGTAACAGTAGATTGGAGAGATTATGCTACTGAAATTCATCATTATCGTTTTGGTTCCTTATGTGCATGGAACTTTTCTTTTGCTTTCAAACCATATTCCCTTTCTTTTGAGTTTGTAAAGCTGTTGAACACGCATCATGTATATTTCAAGTAACGTAATGGTTAATTCAGATCATTTTCTGAACACAAACCTAGAATTAATGCCATGACCACTTAGCAGAATTTAAGCTTCATTACTTATCTAAGTAAACATCTACTGCAGTGAAAGTTTTCCAAAGCGATATTGCAGGTTCAAGTCTGCAAACTTTTAGACGACTTCTCCATACAACAGGTGTGTTCAGCGTCTAAACCTTGAGGACATTACATGATTTCTTTCATTTGTATATGGCCTACGGAAGCATAGAGACGGATACCCTGACTGTAGCAAACAAGGTTCTTTGAAGTTTATTTAAATACTCACATAATTTCTCGAGTATTTATCTAAAATAGCAGCCAGAAGATGAGGTAGGTCATCATTTTATAATCTGAATGCAACACGCTGAGATGATTACATCTGAGGCCAAGAAAACTGGAGACTTTCTGAAACTGAGCTAATTGGACATGATTGCAAAGAAACCCCAAGTCCATTGTCCAGCGAAGGTGAACTATTCTGAAATAGTTTGAGGCAAGGAATTACGTTGTACTCCCTTCCCTCCTTCTTCGCCAAATCAGACAATAGTATGCCACGGCAATGGTAAAGGCAACTTGCTGTATGTAAATAAAAAGGACTTTCATTGTTTGTACTTTCCCATTTCCTGGCTCAGAAAGTGTTGAATAACATTGATGTGTACGGTGGATAAGATGTAATGAAAAGCTTTTATCTAATATTATTTTAATGTCTTCCTTCACATGCAGAATTGAAGCTGTTTTCTCTGATTTGAAGCCAAAGAGAAAGCTGTATGCACTGTGTGGCTTCGGGGGAATACTCTTTGTCAGAGATGGAATCTTTGAGATTTCATAATGAAAGATTTTCTAATTCTGGATGTTTTCAAAAGATTTTATCCTCGATATAGAAAGAAGCAGGTGTCACATAATGGAGACGATATAAAGAGTTGAATGTGTGCGCTTTTCCTTTCCGTCCTTGATAATTCACGGTACCTCTATGGTGAATACGCTGGCGTTTAGTATTTGGTATACGATGTATGTCAAGGAAGATATGTCTCGTTGTCTTTCGAATGGAATTCGATAAGACTAGGTGGTCCTGCCCATGGAATAGTGACCAAAACTTTACACAAAACTCT